>JAABKJ010001848.1:0-29361 GCA_011634705.1 Andricus grossulariae
CCGAAGGAGCTTTAACAAAAGATAATTCACAATCACCAAATTACAGTTGTTGATGCTTTGACCTTTAATTTTAAAAGTGGGAGAAATACAAAGAACGAGCGCGTAGCGCGAGGTACATACGTTATCGAGCGCGAAGCGCGAGAACCAACAGCCGCGCGCACAGCGCGTGATGAGTATGCGCCCGCGCAGCGGGCAGATTTTTTTAGCTAGCGTTCTGGAAAATTCCATAATACTAGTCCTAGCGCTATACTTGATCGGTTTTTTTTTACGAAAAATTCCGTAATACTAGTCCTTGTCATAAATATAACTAATAAAATAGAAGTAGGAAATAGAATGCACAAATTCTAAGTGTTATAATAGTAAATATCTTCATTTTATTTCACAAAATTAATTAAGATCATTATATATTTTTAATATTTTTTTTTCAATTAAAATTTGTGTGGAGTTTTTCTATAATGATGTGAAACAAGTTTAAAGTTGTCTGGAGTTATATGAAATCTGTGTGGAGTTGCGTATTTGTATGAGATCTGTTTGGAGTTGTGTGAAATTTATAGGGAATCATGAGGAAGTGTGTGTAAGTGTAATTTGTGTAGAAATTGTGTGGAGTCTGTTTGGAATTGTGTGGTAACATGTGCAATTTGATTGAAATCTGTGCGAAGTTGCATGGAATTTGCACAGAATTGTATAAAATCTGTGTGGAGATGTGTAGAATCCATGCAAAATTGTGTGAAAGCGTGTGGAATGCATGTGAAATTTGTGTGGAGTTGTGTGGGAGCATGCATAATTTGAAGGAAATCTGTGTAAAATGGGGTGGAATATGTGCTAAAATATGTGGAGTTTGTGTGAACTTGTGTGAAATTTTAATGATGTTGAGTGAAATTGTGTGAAACTTGAGGAATGTGTAAAGAAGTATGAAGAAGTTTGTAGGTGTGTCGAATATGTTCGGATATGTGCGGAACTGGTATGTAGTTGTATCGAGTTGTGTGGAACTTATGTGTGAAAAATATAATATAATAAAACTAATTAAAGTAAAAAATATGGATCTCTCGATTTCATTCGCTTCTGTCTTAAAATATTGTTCACTCAATCTAGAAATGAAAACAAAAATAGACGAAACTGGAGATGAAAAATCTTTGGGTTGAAATCGATTGAAGTTTAGAATGCCCCAGGACGCGTGAATTTCCTGCAAAATATTGATGTCAAAGGCGCCTAGGTTTACAACTGCCGCGTCTTAATTATACGAGAGACGCCGATGATTAAATCCCCTCAAAGGTAAAAGGTAGTACAGGGTAGTTGCAGACGAAGGTCCAGAACCAGCAGTGATAGTCCTGGCGCTGCGCTGGCACAGAGAAATACATCTTACAAAGGCATCCGAGACGCTTTGCAATCTTCGAAACTTTGAGAACTTGCCCTCAAAAACTCGTCATAGAAGAACGAAACGATGTGCGGCGTTTCAGAAGTTCACCATTGAGTTGGCGGAAAGCGAGTAGCAGCAAAAGTGGGGGAATTGAAGGCACGCCTATCCTTCAGAATTCTTCACCGAACAACCCCCATCTCTCGAGACGAGGCGAGTATACTGTTTCCTTTACGATATTTCTGTAGTGAGAAAGCTTTCGTTTGTGTCCTCCCACATACATAAAACACACATACCTATATATATATAGGTATATACACACAATTTTCTACTGCGAACGCGAATATTTTTCTTGTGGTACATGTAGAGTGTACACAATATGGCTCGTAAAAACACGCAGCTCCATTTTCTCCTGTATCGAGAGACGTCGGGAGATCAGAAATAGCGAGACGGGCTTTACATCGCACTTTGTAGAGGAAATAGATGTCGAAGGTAAATCGAATTCGAATAATAAAATCGGAATTTGAATAGCTGGGTATAAGATGAAGAAAGGTGAATAAATGATTGCTGGAGATTTTATGTCTTGAGGGATTTACGAGGGGTTAATTACTCGGATTTTCGCTGAACACTACATTGCAAGACTGCAAGTTTGCATGGGCTTGCAAAAGATTGCAAAATAATGCATTAGATTGTAAGCAACATTAGAATAAATAAAACAACCAGATTAGAGAAAATAATGTAAACCGTAGAGAAAGTACAAAGTAACGGTTTATTTTAGACCATTTACAATCTCACATGAAAGTACTCAAAAATAGCGATTCTGCTTAAATAAACTGATGAATTATTTGGCTGCAAGATTATGTGACATTTGTCGCAAAAGAATAATGTTTGTCGCAAAAATATACCTTCAAAGACAAATGAAATTGTTTATCATTTATATTTAAGACGAAATTTCATTTTTATCAAAAAGAAACCTTCTGACATAAGAGGAAATTTCTCTGCGTATCTGTGAATTTCTTTGATATCCTTGAAATCTCTTCAAATCAAATCAAAATCCATATGGAAACCTTTTAGTAACTCTCAAAATCCCTTGATACCTTTGGAAATATTTTTAAGTCCATTCAAATCTTTGAATTCTTTTAAAATCTGTATATATCTATTGAAATTGTTAAAATTCCCTGAAATATTTAAACTATTTATAGGTCCTATAAATCCTAATCTTCTCTCCCTAAATTTTTGAAATCCTTAGAAATTTTCCGAAATAAAATTTAATTTATTCCTCAAAGTATAAACCATTTGTCATCCCTTGTATATAAGTTGAATTAGAATTATTTATTAAAGTTCATCAGAAAAAACTTTAAAATCTTTTAAATATTGTGAAATTCTTTGAAATACCTGAAAATAATTTAAAATCTGTGGAATCGTTAAAAATCTCCTGAAATTCAATGAAATTTCATTTATTTTTCAAAGTTCTCGAGAAGTCACTTGAAAGCTTTGAAAATCCTACAAAATTCTTTGAAATCCCTTGACATTTATTACATCTGTTGAAATCTTTCAGAATCATTTGGAATCACTTGAATTCTTTGGAAAATGTAAAAATTCATTTGAAAGGGCAGAAATCATTGAAAAACCCTAGAATATAATTTGAATTGAAATTATTAATTGAAGTTTCCTAAAGAAGACCCGTTTAAATTTTTAGAAATCTTTAAAACCCCGTCGAAGTCCTTGGAAATTTAATAAAATATTTGAATCTTTGTTGAATCTTTGAATATTTGTTTGTTCCTTGAAAAACCTTGAAATCCCTTCAAATCTTTGGAATCGCTAGGAACCCTTTGAAATTATCATTCATATAATTTATTTTCTAAAGTTCACTAGACATCTCTTGAAATTTTTGAAAATCCTACAAAATTCTTCGAAATCCCTTAACATTTTTCATATGTTTTGAAATCCTTTAGAATCCCTGGGAATCCCTTGTAATCTTTGGAAAACGTACAAATTTGTTCAACTAATTTTAAAGTACCTTTTTCAATCGGAAAGAAATAAATTCAGGATTATCATGGTGCTGGTTAGAATAATAATGAAAAACAGTTCAAACAAAACAATGAAAAAATTAAATTTCTACCAAAAAAGTGTTTTTTTTTTAATACTTGTAGTTTGGAGAAAAAAACGCTCAAATAATTTTAAAGGTGTTTAATAGAAAGCTGAAGATTTTAACTTCAAAAGGCTATAGACTGTTTTTTTTCTATTTCAAAAATTATATTTTTTGGCGACATGAAAATGTATAACAAAAATTCATTTTTACAAATTAGTTCTTTTTAAACCATATAGTTGAATTTTCAACCAAAAAAGATTAATTCGCAGCAAAAAACCTAATAGTTGATATTTGAGCCAAATAAGATTCTTCAGTAAAAACAATCCAAATAAATTGTTGAATTTTTAAACCAAAAAACGAATTTTATACAAAAAAAAATTTAATTTTCAACTAAGAAAATATAATATGGAACACAATGTGTATGCACTGAAGAAAAGATACTGGGAACAAATTGATATAAATGAAGAATCGAAATCTAGCTACTAATAAAAATGCAATAAACATTTAAACAATAGCATTTTTTTATTTTGTAGTTCATTTATTTTTTAATCTTTGATCTTACTGAGTTTTTTCAGGTGTATTTTTATGGGTGCAAGCCTCATTTTTCTGAAATACACATACACATTGTGTTCAATATTATATTTTCTGGCTGCAAGTTCAACGATTCTATAAAAGATTCAACTATTTAGTTGAAAATTAACAATTTTTGTTAAAAATTCATATTTCTTAGTTGAAAATTAAAATTTTTTGGTATAAAATTCGTTTTTTGGTTTAAAAATTCAACAATTTATTTGGATTGTTTTTACTGAAGAATCTTATTTGACTCAAATATCAACTATTGAGTTTTTTGCTGCGAATTAATCTTTTTGGTTGAAAATTCAACTATATGGTTTAAAAAAGAACTAATTTGTGGAAATGAATTTTTGTCGTTGAAGATTCATTATATTAGTTGAAAATTCATTTCTCTGGTTGAAAATTCATCTTCTTGGTTCAACTCTGTGAGTAGAAAATTCAACTATTTCATTGGAAATTAAATTTTGTTTTTGTAAATAGTCATATTCTACTTTTGGAAATTCAAGTGTTTTGTAGAAAATTCACCTTTTTGGCTTGAAAATTAAATTTCATCGATAACGCGCCATTCAAGATCGGCCTGGGTTACCGTAACCCACGATGTACTCAGAGGGTTAATTAAAGTTATTCATTAAAGTTTTCTAAAAAAACCGTTCAAATCATTAGAAATTCCTTGAAATCCTTGAAGATTTAATAAAATCCTGGAATCTTTGTCAAAGTCCTTGAAATTCCTTAAAATCCCTTGAAATGCTTGGAATCGCTGAGGATCTCTTAAAATTTCAATTTGATGAATTTTCCTAAGTTCCTGAAAATTCATTTAAAAAAGTATAAATCATTTAAAAGCCTTTCAGTATAATTGAAATATAACTGATTCACTAAATGTCTCTCAAAACCCCGTTCGAATGCCTGGAAATCTTAGTAATTCCTTAAAATCTCTGAAGATTTAATCAAATCGTTGAATCTTAATGAAGTTCATCAAAATACTTATGAAATCCTTTAAAATCTTTGAAATCAATAGAAATCCCTTGCAATTAATTTTAAATTATTTTCCAAAGTACACCACAACTCCCTTGAAATCTTTGAAACCTGTATAAAATTCTTTGGAATGCCTGGACATTTTTTATATTTCTTCAAATCCTTTAGAATCCCTTAAAATACCTTGACATCTTTGGAGAAATGTAAAAATCTATTAAAAGAGTATAAATCATTAAGCAGCCCTTGAGTATAATTTAAATTAAACTTATTCATTAAATTTCTCTTAAAAACTCCGTTTAAATACCTGGCAATCTTCTAAATTCCTTTAAATTTTTGAAGATTTATTAAAATCCTTGAATCTTATTAAATTCACTGAAATACCTTTAAAACCCTTGAAATATTTGAAATCGCTAGAAATCTCTTGAAATTTCATTGCATTCAATTTATTTTCCAACGTTCACTAAAAATCCCTTGAAATATTTTAAAATGGTACAAAATTCTTTGAAACCTTTGACATTTTTTACATCCCTTGAAATATTTTAGAAACCCTTAGAATCCCTTGAAATCTTTGAAAAACGTAAAAATTAATTTCAAATGGTATAAAGCATTGGAAAGCCCGAGAATATAATTCAAATTAAAGTTATTCATCAACATAAAAAAAAACCGTTTCAATCCGGAAAAATCTTTGAGATCCCAAAAAATCCTTAAGGATTTAATAAAATCCTCGGGTCCTGTAAAAATCGTTGGAATGCCTTGGAAACTTCCTGATGTGCTTTGATATCTTCGAAATTCCGTGAAATTTTTATGAAATCTGACGAAATTGCTTAAAATCCATGGAAGTTCTCTGGTATTCCAATTAAATTATTTGTTAAATACCTATAAATCTTTGGAATCCTCTAATCTTGCGAAATTTCCTGAAATACATTAAAATCCCTTGAAATCTTTGAAATCGATAGGAGTCTCTTTAAATTTAATTAAATTTACTTTCCGCAGTTCACTAAAAATGTCTCGAAATCTTTAGAAATCCTACAAAATTCTTTGAAATACTTTGAAAATTTTTACAACTCTTGAAATCCTTTGGAATTCTTTAAAATCCGCGAAAATGTTTGGAAGTAATAAAAATCCTTCAAACTTTCTCGAAATATTTTTTAATTCCTTGAAATTCGCGGAAATATTTTTAAATCTCTTTAAAAAAACTAAAACCTCCTGATATGTTTGGAAGTCTTTAGAATACCGTGAAACTTTCACG
Organism: Andricus grossulariae; assembly: GCA_011634705.1. Lineage (NCBI taxonomy): Eukaryota > Metazoa > Arthropoda > Insecta > Hymenoptera > Cynipidae > Andricus > Andricus grossulariae. The sequence continues at coordinate 6,241 of JAABKJ010001848.1, forward strand.
AAATATGACGAAATCGCCTAAAATGTATGGAAATTTTGTGAAATTCCTTGAAATTTTTTCATTTTTGTCGAAATCTTGCATTAAATAAATAAACTTACTTGGTGGTGGATCGGGGACCTAAAGTTTAAGGTGGGTTCCGAACCACCAAGAACAACGGCTTTAAGTACTTAGAGAACCTTTTTCTTTAGAGGTACCGGTCCCACGACGCTTTCGAGTCTTACTAAAAATGAAAAAATTATGGAATTTTTTCTAGAAATTCTAACACATTCAAGAATAATCTAGAACATTCTGAACATCCAGAAAGATTACAGAATATTCTGAAAAATTACGCAAAATGTATTATTCGATAGGAACTAAAAATGCCGAAACAAACTGAGATATACCAGTATCTTCTAGAACATTTCAGAATAATCTGAAAAGGTGCAGACATTTTTAGAATATTCTGAATTTTTTAAATAATAATATAGACAACTATCGACTAGTCTCTAAAAAAGATTCTAGAATATTACCGAAATCTATTTTGTATTCTCGAATATATATTCGGTTTATTTTCGAAAGTTCACTAGAAATCCCTTGAAATATTTAAAAATGAGACCAAATTCTTTTAAATCCTTTGAAATTTTTTACATCCCTTGAAATATTTTAGAATCCCTTAGATTTCCTTGAAATCCTTGAAAATCGTTAAAATTTATTTTAAATGGTATAAATCATTGGAATGCCCTAGAATATAATTTGAATTAAAGTTATTGATCAACATATAATAATTAATATATATCGAGCATTTTGAAAAATTACAATTTTTTGTTGAATATTTCATAATAATCGAAATAATTCTAGAAAATTCTAGACAATTCTAAAATATTCCATAATCTTTTAAAATATACCAGAATATTCTTAAAAATTCTACAAATGTTTTGAATATTCTAGAAATTTCTAACACATACCTGAATATTCCAGAACGTACTACCAAATTCCAAAATATATTTAAGTCTGCCAAAGTATTTCTTCGAATTTCAAAATATTCTGAAATATTTGACAAGATTCAAGAATAGTACATTCTGGGGAAACTACTAGAATAAGGGATCGGCTCCTAATGTGTAGTACACTCATAATTTTTTTGTGTTATCTATATTTTGAAGTCTTTTTGATTGACATGAAGATGTCTACTCACACTCCATGGATACGATCACCAAATTGGCGTACGTTTCTTAAATTTGAATACAGTTATCGAAATACATACTTAAAAAATAATAATTTTTGTCAACATTAAAAATATTATTAGCAAAATATTTTTCCTATACTGTAAAAATATTTTACATTCGTAATCATGTTCCTTATCTTTTAAAATACCCTAAAATATTTTTAAAAAATTCCTTGGAATTCCAAAAAGTACTTTAAAATATTTAAAATGATTTAAAATCTCTTAAAATTAATAAAATCGCTTAAAAATTTTTGTAATAGTTTTAAATATCCTAAAATCTTTATGAATGAATTTAAAATTTTGTGAATACCTCAAATTTTTTGTAATCCCTTCAAGTCTTTGAAGTCCATCAAAACATTATAAAATCCTATTCAATCTAATGAAATTCTTTGAAATTCCACGAGATTTCTGGAAATATTATAAAGTCTCTTGAACTTCCTTAGAAATTCTTTAAAATACTTGAAAATGTTGGTGATTTTCTGAAATCCGTTCGAGTTTTCAAGAATATTCTAAAATCTTATAAATCCTATATAAAATCCTTCCGAAATTTAAGAAAATTCTCTAAAACCGCATGGAATTCTTAGAATGCCGTGGAATGCCCTAAAATATTTGAAAATCTCTTCAAACCCTGGGAATCCTACCAAACCCCTTAATTCTTGTGAATGGTTTATATCAAAAAATTATCTCTAAATACAATATAAATAGAAAAAGTATGTTTAATGTTGATCTGAAATACTTTTTCCCATTAAACTCAAAATCGTATAATTCCAATTTTTTGGTTTTCACTCATACGCATATAAAGTTAAGGTTTAGAAGGAAAAAAAACAAGTACAGAGAGTGTGCAAAGTTAATTAAATAAAACATGAAATTTTGCAAAGAATTTACCACTTAACACAATTCCCTTTGAGTAAACCATGTCCCTTATTCTCTGAATTTCGAGCGCAGAGGAGAACCGACTCAACGAGCTGACGCTGTTCTTCATTGAATTAAGTGTATATGTAGAGGTATGTGTCCAAGTCTGTAAGGGACATCTCATAAATTTTCGCACGTCAGGGAATAGAGGGAGATAGAAAATGTGTGAGGAGAGAACATCATTTTGGTATAATAGTTAGCTTCATTGTCTATTTCAAAACTTAAAATGTTCTAAACTTTTGCTTTATCTTACTACATTTGTCAAAATAATTGAACATGTGTAGAGTGAACCTAAAGTAAAGAGGAAATTAAAAAAAGATTTTGTTACAATTAAGAAAATACAAAACGACTTTGAAGGAACCATGAAATTATTATTTAAAGAGATGAAGGGAAGTAAAAGTACAGAGTTTGTCAGCATGAGAAACAGCAAAGGTGAAATGCTATATGATGCAGACGAGATAGTAGACGCTTTAACAGACTTTTTCAGAGAATTATTAGGAGGTGAAGATATAGGGCAAAGAAACTGCGAGATAGAAAATAATGCACTAGGAAACCCAATTGGAAAAGTCTGTGTCACTGAGGTTAGAGATATAATTGAGAGCTTAAAAAATAGGAAGGCTGCTTATGTAGACATTATTAGCGCTGAAATGCTTAATTACAGTTGCGAGTACATATCTCACAGGTTGTGCGAATGTATTGCGGAACGAACGTGTCATTTGAATAAATAACACGAGAATTCTAGATCAATCTAAAATATTTATACCTTACACCTATATATATATATATCTAACCTATACCTATATACCCGTTCACACACTACTACTTTCCAACCGAGATATTCACGCCTACCCTTAAAGGTAAATGGTTTATTGGTATAATAATAAAAGATAATTGAACAATTTTTAACCACACTTTTATTATTATGTCTGCAGTGATTACAGCTAGGATAGTTAACATTTGCTTATCAAAAGATTTTTTTATTAGTGTAATTGAAATTGCATTTTAATATTGCATACTTTATAGCCTAAATTTCTATCAAAACATGTTGAGCAGATTATTTTTCACAAAATAAGGAAATAAATTCTTTTGAATGAAATTGATGTAGGTACCATATTCAATTCAATATGAAACGCTTATAAATCATAACCTTTCAAGTGAGAATATTGCAATTTTAATGAAATAGATCAATTTTTTATCAAAAAGATGAATTTACACCCAAAATAATCAATTTTATACTAAAAGACACAAATTTTCGACAAAACAAATGATTTCTCAAAGAAGTAGATGAATTTTTTACTCAAAAAGATCAAAACGAATTAATAACTCGGTAGTTCAATTTTCAACCAACTAGATGATTCTTTGACTGATATGATGAATCTTTAACAACAAAAATACTTTTGACAACAAAATTTAACTTCTAAACAAGTGCATACATAGAAATGTCAAAATTTGCATAAAATGGATAAATTTTTACTAAATATTTGAAATTTAAAACAAATTTCATGGAAATAGTTAAATTTTCAACCAAAAGAGATAAATGTTCCAATTAAAATGATGATTTTTTAACAAAGGAAGATTTGTCAGTTGAGAAAAAAGAAAATTTGAAGTGAATTGGTGAATTTTCAATTCTAAAGAAGAATTTTTAATTCGAGAGTGTAAGTTTTCACCAAAAACGAGATAAATAAGTTATTGGCATCAAAACAGATAAATTCTGAACCAAATAGTGGAATTTTTAACCAAAAAGATAATTTTTAAACTAAAATGAAGAATCTTTAACCAAAGAAGACGAATTTATAACAAAATATGTAAATTTTCAAACAAAAATTAGAATTTTTAACTAAAATAATGCATCTTTACCAAAATAGTAAAAATTATAACTCAAAAGCATACATTTATGAATTGAAGAGATGAATTTGGAAACTAACATTATGAATTTTCAGCAACAAAAGAATCAATTTTCATCGAAGTAGTTAAATTTTTAACCAAAAGAGATGAATTTTCAAACCAAAATGACGAATTTTGAACCCGGGAGTGTAAGTTTTAAGCAAAAAAGAAATACATAAGTTATTTGCATCAAAACAGATGGATTATGAACCAAATAGTTGAATTTCTCACAAAAAGGATAAATTCTCAACAAAAATTATGAATCTTTGACCAAAAAAGTTAATTTTTGACATAGTTGTTCATCTTTCAAACAAGTAGTTGAATTTTCAACCCAAGAAGATATATTTTTGACAACAAATGTAAAACTTAATATTTCAACTAAAAAAGATTTAAATTTTGAATAAAAATCTGTGAAGTTCAATACAAAAGACAAAATTTCAACGAAACAGTTGAATTTTTAACCAAATAGTTGAATTTCCAACCAAAAAGATGAATTTTCAACACAAATGAGAAATCTTCACCAAAAAGTCGAATTTTTAACAAAATAGATGAATTTTTAACCAAAAAGTTGAATCTTCAACTAAAGTGATGAATCTTTAACAAAAAAGACGGATATTCATCAAAATAGGTGAATTTTGAACCAGATAATTATTTTCAAAATCGATAAATTACAAATTTTTTATTTCCATCGGAATCTTTTTTATTTTATACTTTTCTTATATTCAGTATTTGCTAATGCTGTACAAAAACTTTTCTAAACTAAACGTTCATCCCTAATATTAAACGCAGTATACTAAAAAATGAAATGTAATTTTTTTAAAACTTTTTCTAAAAACTAGCTGTTATTAGAATGTACTAAAAAGAAGCAAAATAATTATATCTGGCGAGATGGCTTACAATAAGAATAATAATAATAATTTTATTAAGGATGAGTTAAAAAATTACGTCACGCTATTTTGAAATTTTTTCTACCCCTCCCCTTTTTCGTCACAGATCATCACACAAAGCTTTAACTTCCCAGGTTATTATCCAAAATATGAACACCACCCCCACCCCTATTCAGATTCTAAAATTTGTTAAAAAATTTATTTCATTTTCAACAAAACTAGATACATTTTTTACTCAGAGATAAGAATTTTCAACGAAAAATTCATTCTTCAACCAAATAGTTGAACTTTCCAGCAAAAGAGCCGAATTTTCAACAAAATGGTTAAATTTGAACCAAACAATTAAATTTTTATTCACAAAGATAAATTTCAAATCAGTTGGTCACAGACCTTTTAAAATTAAAGGTCAAAGCATCAACAACTGCAATTTGGTGATTGTGAATTCTCTTTTGTTAAAGCTCCTTCAGCTTCAACGAACACATTCTCATCATATATCTCGTGCTTCACACTCGATTTTGTGCAAAATGTGAACTGTTATACATTGTGTTCAACACTATTATATCAAATGTATATTATATTACTTTACTTTACTTTAATATTTCCTCCTTATTTTGCACTAATTATTATTCTCAGCTACCCTGAAAAATCTATCATTCCATTATATATTTTTGAAATTTATAATATGCTTTGGTATTGAAACATACGCGCTTTCATTGTCTTGTTTTTATAATTAAAAAAATTGCGCATGCTATAAAAAAAAAAACTATTTTGTAATTGAACATTTTATGGCAACTTGTGTCGTTTTTCCTGAAATTTAATTTGTTTATTCACAATGTTATTTTTTGCGATTTAAACAAAAACTACGCCTATCTCGTTTTTGGATAAGCAGCTGTTGTCTATTAATTTTCCCATGGCTTCTGTCGTTTGTCCAAAAAAAATTTATTTTTATTTCCAATGTTATTCTTCGCGATTAATATAAAAACTACGCATCTTATGAAAAATGATGAACAACACATTTTTAGCTCGTTTTTGGGTTAACAACGCTTGTCAAATTTTTTATTCCGTAGCTTGTGTCGTTTGTCCAAAAAAATTTTATTTTTTCATTTTTAATGTTATTTTTTATGAATAAAACAAAAACTGCGCGTCCTATTAAAAGGTCCTGAATAACAAATTTGTAGATATTTTTTAGGTGCATAATTTTTAATTTTTTGATCTTTTTCCGTATCTTGCATCGTTTGACCGCGAAATGGAATTTTTGATTTGTCATTATTTTTTGTGCGATCAAAATTTGAATTTTCGAATTTTAAAGAAAATTAAGAAAGCTGTTATGATAATCTTGTAGATTTTTAAAAAGCAACGTTTTTCTCTGCTTGATTTTTTCATATCGGGCGTTGTTTGGTTTAAAATGTTCATTTTCGTTTGTTTTTTTTGATTTTGAAAATGCTACAGCTCTGATAATTTTCCTATTATCAAATAAAGTTATCATAATAAATCTTGACAAAAATGGTCCTGAAAATTTTCAAAATGCTCTAACTTTTTAAATTGTTTGCCCAAAAAACTAGTTTAACTTTTCTTTTGGTCCCTAAAACTGTGTACCAAATTACAACCCAATCCGGTTAGTCTTTCAAAAGTTATCCGATATAGAGAAGAAGTATGAGTTTTGAATACAACAAGACAAATTTTTAGAAAAGCAGTTATGTTTTAGACCCAAAAAGATGACTTTTTAATAAAATAGTCAAATTTTCAATCAAATGGTTGAACTTTCGAAGAAAAAAATCAAACCTTATATAAGATGACTTTTCAATAAAATAGTGGAATTATAAACTTAAATGAAGAATCTTACAAGAAAAAAAAAATTAAGAAAGATGTTTAACTTTCAATCACACGGTTGAATTTGATAAAAAAAAGTCCATTTTCTACAAAATACATGCATTTTCACCTATAGCCTATCAACTGTTAATCAATAATAAATTCGTTAAATTTTCAACGAAATAATAGAGAATGAGAAATAATAAAAAAGAATTAACATCCAATGAAAAAAAGTCAGATTTTTTTTTATTGGGTTCTATTCATTTACTTCGGATATAAACTTCACGTGCATGTGTAGATAGTGGATTGGAAAATAGATAAGCGTATGTACAATATATAAATTTTTATTTATTATCCTCGACATTTTTTTTAATTAGCCAACATTATTCCAGGGTACCAAATTTTTTTTTAATGTTTCCATTGATTTATAACTTAATTTGAGGACATATGCATATTATTTCCAATAATAGCGTATCTGCCAGTTTTTTAAATTTAAATGTATATCAAAATTATTATCATCACAAAATTGATTATCTTATATAACGAATACACATATTTATTAATTTTTTACCTGAAAATTCAACTATTCCATTTTTATCAAAAATGTGTCTACTTTAGCTAAAAATTCAACTATGTTCTTGAAAATTCGTCTTTTTTGCAGGAAATAAATCTTCTAGGTTGACAATTATTGAAATCTTTTGTTAAAAATTTAATATTTTTGATAAAGATTCACCATTTGAAAAATGTATCTTAAACAATGTATACCTGTAAAGATATAAAAAATGCCAATTTCATGCCCTTCAAATAATAAATTTTTAATAATTCCAGGGTTTTATTCAGAAATTTTTTTTTCACATATTGCATCTGCCAATAATTTTAATTTTACTCCGTATCGTTAATTGTAATAATGGTTAACCTATGCTTATATAAGGTTTTTTTTTATTGGTATAATTGGAATTAAATTTCAATATTGCATTCTTCATAGTCTGAAATTCTCTCAAAACGATGAATTCTTAACGAAATAGTTTAATTTTCTACTAAAAAAGGTCAAAAAGAGTTGTTAACTCAATAGTACGATTTTCAACCAACGTGATGATTCTTGGACTATAATGATGAATCTTTAAAGACACAAATATTGTTGACAACACGATTCATTTTTGAAACAAGTCAATTAATTTTCAACCAAAAAAGACAAACTTTCGACAAAAATGGTAAAATTTGGAATTTCAACCAAAATTTTTTTAAATTTTACATAAAAAAAACAGTGGAATTAAATAAAAAAGACAAATTTTAATGAAATAGATACATTTTTCACCAAACATTTGAATTTCCAACCAAAAAGATGAATTTCTGGCTAAAGTAAGAATCTTCAACCAAATAGTAAGCATTTCAAGTGAAAAACATACATTTTCCAACAGAGAGATGTCTTCACAAACTACCATTATGAATTTTTTACCCAAAAAAAAAACAAACGATTTTCATCAAATTAGTTACATTTTCAACCAAATGAGATGAATCTTCAAATCGAAATGACGAATTTTGAACAAGGGAAGATTCCTCAGTTGAGAAAGAAAAAAATTTGAACTTAATTGTCAAATTTTTAATTCAAAAAGACGAATTTTGAAACTGAGAGGGCAAGTTTCAGCAAAAAAGGAATACATGAATTATTTGCACCAAGGCAGTCCAATTCTAAACCAAATAGTTCAATTTCCAACCAAAAAGATAAATTTTGTAATTAAGTGATGAATCTTTAACCCAGTATTTATATGCGTTCTCACATTCTGATTTTTTTACGTAATTAAGTATAGTTCAATATTGAGTTGCTCAAAGCTCTGTAGGCTTTTAGGTACACATTCTTATCATGACACTCGCGCTTCGAGTTCGATTTTTGACATACAGTGAAATATTATATATAATTTTCATTTGTTTTGTATAAAAATTGTATAAAACAAATGAAAATTATATGTCAGATTTCACACGATATATAATTTTTTTGCGTCGTTTACTGACCCAAAATTTTAATTTTTGACTTCTTTTGTAGTATTTTCGATGAATGAAACGAAAATCACAAGTCGTACCAAAAATGGTTTTTTCTTATCTCACGCCGTTCGGTTCAAAATTTTAATTTTTGATTTTCCGCATAGTACTTTCGATACATAAAACCAAAATGACGAGTCCTTTCAAAAAATAGTTTGAAAAAACTTGTAGGACTTTTCAAAAGCTATAATTGCTCTTAAAGACATAAATAATAAGAATTCAATAAATTATAACAAATTTGTATCTCTCTTCTGGGTAAACAACTTTTGTCTATCAATCTCTCTTTCGTACCTTTCGTCGTTTTACCACAAAGTTTTCATTTTTGTTTTCAATCTAATTTTTTATGATTGAAACCAAAACAACTCATCCTATCAGAAAGTGAATTTAGGAAAATTTGTAGATATCTTTCAGGTGCATAATTTTTGTTTGGTTATTTTTTCAGTAGCTTTTGTATAAAGAATAATAAAAAAGAATTAACTTTCAACGAAAAATACTTGAATTTTTTGTTATTGGGTTCTATTATTTCAGTTCGCATATAAAATTCACGTACATGTGCAGATGGTAGGTTAGAAAATAGATAAGGATATATACAGTTGATAACATTTTATTTATTTTCCTTGAAATTCTTTTCAATCTTCCAAAATTATTCTAAAATACAGGTTTTCAATGTTTTATAACTGCCTTATAGCTTGAGGGTCAAGGCGTCATTGAAATAACTATTTGTATGGGAAATAATACATTTTAGAAGATTATGGATGAAATAAAACTTTTGGTTGATTACTGCCATTTTGTTAATTTTGAACTTTTTTCCAATTTTCCGAGGGATTTTTAAAGAAAAGAGCGTTGAAAAAGGAATAATTATGGTCAAATGAATTTCAATATTTATAATTGTTCCCTTCAATGTTAATTTGCAATTATAATAATTAATTGAAAAATTTTCTAATTTTTTTGAACAAAAAATATGACTTTTTACCTAAAGCACTAGGATTTTCTTATTGGATTCTAATAATTTGTTGAGAATCCGTCTTTCTAGCTGAATTCAACTATTTTTAATAAGAAATTCAAATCTTTTTAGTTGAAATATCAACTATAACATTTTTTGTACATAAAGAATTAACATATTTTTTAATTTTTTGAATGCAGATGCAACTATACAATTTTTATTAAAAATGTATCAACTTTAGCTAAAAGATCAACTATTTTGTTGAAAACGTGTCTTTTTTCCGAAAAATAATCCTTCTTGGTTGACAATATTTGAAGCCTTTGGTTAAAAATTTAATATTTGGGATGAGGATTTTTCATTTGCAAAATTCATCTATTTCGTTCGAAATTTAACTAACTTATTGAGAATTCGTTTTTTTTTTTTTGGGAATACAATTTAATTTTTCCGATTGGAATTTCAACTATTTTATTTGTGGTTGAATACGTAGCTTTTTAGATATAAAATTTAACTATTTTGATGAAAATTCATGTATTTTGTTGAAAAGTCGTCTTTTTTTGTAGTAAAGAAAATGTTTTAAACTGAAAATTCAACTATCACAGTTAAATTATTGCAGGATTTTCGTCAAAAATTCATATCTTTTTATACCAATTTTAGCTTTTTTGGTTCAAAATACAACTGTTTGGATGATTATTGCACTAATATGGTTGAACATTTAACTATTTTTTTGAAAATTCAATTTATTAGTTGAAGATATTTCATTTTTTCAAATTCATATCTTTAGTTGAACTGTTAACTGTTTTTGTGGAAATTCATTTTTTTAGTCGAAAATGCATTTTTTTACATGAGGATTCAGCTTTCAGATTTTTGGTTATGAATGTACCTTCTTTGTCAACATTTCAACTGTTTGGTTCAAAATTCTTGTGTAAAAATTAATTTTTGATCCACAAAAGTAGATAATTTTGATCTGAAGTTCATGCATAATTAGAATGTCATACACCGGTTTGGTATCCCGGTTTTTACTGTATAGGTGAATCAGTCAAAACTGAATTATCATTCAACTGGAAATTAGCCCATATTGACTGATTTATATGCAAAAAAGATTATTTTGTCAATAGAAATGACTCTTCAGTTATCATCTCCAGTAAGGATAAAAAGAAGATTGAAAAAAGTACATAATAAATTTTCCATTACTCTATTATAATAAACACAGTTTCTAGAAAAGAAAATACCATGGACACAGTAATGCCAGTCAGTAATGTATTTATTTCAGTAAGTATTACATAAAAAAGAATAATTAAAAAAAAACATATATTTGAGTCATAGAAGAATTTTAACAATAGCAGCGAGTGTATTTTTATGGTAACCCAAATCCCGAACCTCCATGATAATCCCAATTATTATGAGGGTTAGGATTATAATCAGGTTTATAATTAGGATCATTAGTATGGTAATATAGGTGAGGATTCTGTACTTGATTCTCTAGGTAAGGATCAAATGCTTCACTAGGATCATAAATTAAGTGTTGTCCAAAATCCGGGTAAGGATTTTCTTGAAGTGGAGGCTGCTGACTGAATTGATCATGAGAATCCGAAACTTTTTTTTTCTTTGCAGCTTTTTCAGTGACTTTTTTTCTTTTCTGACTTCCACCTGGTGTAATCGATTCATCTATTTCATGCAAAGCAGAAGGCGGTTTCTCTAATGAAGTATTAGGTCTACGTAAAGCATGAGAATTGGTCAAATGTTTCAATTGGGCTCTTATCTCTCGTGTTTCTGTAAAAAGACTGCTGATATATACAAAAATCATAACATCTGCTCTAAATGATTTAGATGTTGAGCAAAGATCTACATTTGCTGAGTATTGAAAAATCATTGAAAAATTATTATTACGAGGGCTCGAGAACTTAGTTTGCTTATACGAGGAATATATTCTCTAAGAATACATAAGAATACTTAAGAATGTATAGGCACATTTGGAAATATCTATGATAATGTGGAATCGATTACTTTTCCTAAACTAGTCACGCGGATTTTCAACCAAAAAGAATTTCTATTCAATAAGATCTTCAAATTCTTAAATTTTCTGTAGAGTAGACTAAATTTCAAACAAGTAATTGAATTTGCAAACTGAAAAAGTCTAGCGATTAACCTGGATTAAGAGTGGATTACTCCAGCTCACAAATATATTACTTTGGAATACTGCGATTACTCAGCATTACTTCAGATTATAAGTGGATTACCGTGGATTATTCTGTATTTCGCGGTTTATACTAGATTACTAGTTCGGATAAATGAGTCATCCAGCAGATTGCCAAGGTTGAGCCCCGAGAAATACCTTAAAGTATGTGAGAAAATTCAACACTTTCTTGTAATAACTCGGAATTTGTCAGAATACTAGGGGATATTCAAGAATTTTTGAGAATAATTCGAAATATCTGAACTATTAAGAATATTGATACCTTCTCGCGTCAGATCTTTCTGAAGTTGCCCATTACTATCGGTATAAGTTTTTATTATCGGAGTTGATGCAGGGAGTCTCCCTCGGCGATGATGATCAACTAACCATGCGATGTTTTCTTGTTCTAAATACTTTTGTCTGTATTCTGGGGTTGGGTGTTGAATTTTATTGTTTTGGCTCATCGATGGAGGCGAATTTACGTTTGGAGGAAGCCCATCCACAAAATTGTATTTTTTTACCAGATTTGATAATTCTGTGAAAAGACAAATATACAAAACTGTAAACAAAATTCATCACATCTGGTTCGAATAACATGATAGATTTTCACCTGTTGAATGTTGTTGATCAGAAGATTCTTGAAAATTAGAATGAGAACTATGACTTTCCTGATAGAAAGATTCTGGAGAATGAGAATAATATCCACCTAAATCCAGAGCCTGATGCGCTAGTAAATAGGGATTATTATGTTTCGAAGATGATTGCGTATGGAGTCTAGAAGTTGCAAGATGATCTATTACTTCTCGCTCATTTCTAGAAGGCTTAGTATATATTGTGCTCAAACCAGATGCTTCTGTAAAAAGACAAATATAGAAAAATATAGATAAAATTCATCATATCAGAAACCAATGATACTTACCAATTTCCTCAAAGAAAATCATGAAGTTAAGCACCAGAGCACCAAAGAAGAGCCTCATTTTCTTCCGACCTTGAATAAACTGACTCGTTTAAAATTTCTCACCCGAAAACTGATAATTTTTTAGAAATCATCTAGCTTATATATATACTAGTAGTTTGAAGTACATGTGCAGGTAGCGGAGGGAAAAATCGATAGAGCGATCTACACTTCTTAAAGTTTTATTTATTTTTCATGACATATTCCTCATTCTTTGAAGATTACTATAAGCTACCCTGGTATTTACTGCTTTGTAACTGCGTAATAGTTTAAGATTCAAAGTGTCATTGAAATAACTGTTTGTATATCAAATACTACACTTTAGACAATCTATATCAGTAAAAATTAAAAATTTAAAAACAACATGTCCCTACAATTTTATAAGCTCATTGTGGAAAGCCCAATTTAAGTTAATTGTACAGTTTTATTGAGAGCATTTTCTCCAATGATATGGTTCTTTCAATTGATTCAATATACTTTCAAACATATCGCTGCCATTTTTCTAATTTAAAATTTTCCGACCGATTTCAAAAGAGGCTACTAAAATTCACCACAATCCGAAAACAAAGTTGGAATATTTGAATCTTCAAAAAGAAATCAATAAAATGTTAATTTGTAACAGTATTGATTAATTTAAAAATGTACCAATCCACTTTCATCATAATGAATGCAGTAATTACATCTATGATGGTTAAATTTGTTTGCCGAAATTTGAAAAAAATAATATAATCAGAATTAAGTGTTAATATTGCAGACCTAATAACCTGAAATCCTCTCAAAACAGAGTAAATGTATTTATTTTTTCTATTATTAATTCTATAATATATTAATCTACATTCATATAAAAAAAATTAATGTAGGTTATATATTGAATTCAATATGAAACGCTTTGAATTCCTAACATTTTAAGGAAAAATATTGCAATTGTCAGGATATAGAAGAATTTTCAACAAAAAGATGTTGTTTCAACCAAAAAAATTAATTTATTACTAAAAATCCTTAATTTTTGACAAAATACAAGAATCCTTGCCTACATACTTAAATGTTAAAAGGAAAAAAAGAATTTTCAATAAAATAAATAAATTTCCAGAGAGATAAATTTTCAACTAAAGTGATGAAGCTACGACAGAAATTAGTTTGTTACAAAGTAGTTTAATTTTCAACCTTTTAATTGAATGTTCAGCAAGAAAAGATAATTTTTTGATGAAAAATATAACAACATTCTAACCATAAAAGACGACATTGTTCAAATCAATATTTTCTGTAGAATTTAAGATTTTTTCATTTAAGATCGGGGTTTTTTATTTAAAATTCATTCATCGGTTATATTATTTTGATTCCTGAGATCATAGAAAAAACATTTTCTTCAGACATCTGATTTTTGGCAGAACAGCTATTTCAAAGCGACTAAAGTGGCCTTTTTCTTTGAAAAAGTTACTATACTCTTGATATTAATAATTGTAACTTATTTATGTTTAACTTAGAGGCTTTCTGTCAAAATATGTGGCGACTAACATTTTCAGATCACCTTCACCTGATTCACATGACATCATATCAAGCTCCTATCTTCTTTCTCTAGAGCCTATTTGAACGAATATTTAGTGATCTCACTGGTACGAAATTATGATAAAGTTGGCCCAGAAAAACGCGGAAAAAAAAGTTCACTGTCTTACAAAATTTTTTGGTTTAATGATGAAAACCGATTCGATGTGAAGGCAAGATGAAAACACAAAAAACCTTGACATATATTCTGTATGTTTGCAAATTTTGAAGTCTTCTATGATTTTTTTAAAATTTATTTTCAATTCCACAGATTTTTTGTATTATTTTGTAATTTTGTATTTTTTGTAAATTTCTATTTTTGGATTGATCAAAATAAAAACTTTAGTTTGTCTATTATTCAAAAAATCGCTAATGCTTCCTCTATGAGAAAGCAAATACATTTTCTAACGGGAATCAAAATGTTCGTGAAATGAGCACCATATAATCGTAAATTTGTGGGTGATGAAATTGATTATATCGGGTCATCCATTTAGGCAAATGAGGTTGGTCAGGTTTAGTTTGACGCCCATTTTTAAAGTTATATTTCTTCACAAGATGTCGTATCTCTGTGAAAAGACACATATACAAGTATACATACAAAACTAATCACATCTGGTACAAATACCCTGATAGATTTACACCTGTTGAATTTTCTTGATGGAAAGATTCTTGCTGATGGGGATGATATCCAATGAGTCTGTGTAGAAAAAGATTGTGGATAATAAGATTTATGTACACCTAAATTCAAAGCCTGATGCGCTAGTAAAGGGGAATTATAATATGTCGAAGATGATTGTGTATGGATTTTACAAGTGGCAAGATGATCTATTCCCTCCCGATCATTTTGATAAGGCATAGTCTGAACTTTTCTCAAACCTGATGCTTCTGTAAAGAGACAAATAGAGAAATGTATAGGTAAAACTCATCATATCAGTAACGAATGGTTCATATGTTGATTAAAAAGGATAATGATTATGATACTTACTAATTTTGTTAAAGAAAAGCATGAAGTGAAGTACAAGAGCACCAAAGAACGCCCTCATTATCTTTTAAAGTGGACTAAACTGACTGGTTCAGAATTTCGCACGCGGAAACGAATGATTTTTCGGAAATCCGTTCGCTTATGTATATAGTGTTCGTTGGACGTACATGTGTAGGTAGCGTGGGACAAAATGAACAAATCGATGTAAACTACTTGAATTCAATTTATTTTTAATGGAAGTTTGCTCAATCGTCGAAGATTACGATATGCTACACATGTGTCCAATGCTACACAGCTGCGTAATATTTTTATGGTTACCACGCCATTAGAATAACTATTTGTCTATTAAATACTACATGTTAGACACTTTATATCTGCACCAAAGAAGAGTCTCATTTTCTCTCGACGTAGCTTAAACTGAATCGTTCAGAATTTTGTACGGGGAAACTAATGATTTTTGAGAAATCCGCTAGCTTATTATACTTATCGTTTGAGGTACATTCTCAAGTTGCGGAGGGGAAAATCGGTAGAGCGATGTACACTTCCCAGAGCGTCATTCATTTTTTATGAAATGTTTCTCAATCGTCCCAGATTACGATATGCTACACATGTGTTCAATTCTTCATAACTGCGTAATAGTTTGAGATTCAACGTGTCATTAAAATTACTATTTGTATATCAAATACTTACATTTCATAGAATCTATATCAGTGAAAATCAAAAAGTTCACAATGTAATGTCCCTAGAATTTTGGAAGTTTGTGTTTGAAAGATTGATTGTTTGACGAAGCGCATTTTCTACAATTATATCGTATCTGCCAATTATTTCAATGTATTTCCAAACATATCGCTGCCATTTTCTTAATTTGAAACTTCTGAAATATTTTTCCACCGATTTTGAAAGAGGCAAGAAAACTCACCAGGGTGAAAATATTTCAATTTTAATGTTATAGATTAATTTTGATCCAAAAAGATCTAGTTTTAACCAGAAAGAGTCATTTTTCACTAACATAGGTGATTGTTAGATAGAAAAAAAGAATTTTTAATAAAATAATAAAATTTTCAATCAGACATATATATATAAATTGTGTTATTATTGTATATATAAATTTATGTTTAACTTAGAGGCTATCTATCTGGAGACATGTCTAAAGCTGTGACATTGGCCAATATTTTCAATGTTTGCAAATCCTTAAAGCTTCGATGATTTTTTCTAGAATTTCCATAAGTACCAAAGGCATTTTGAATCCTAAATTCACAGAAATAAAATTTCCTTTCGAGACCTGATGTTTGGCATGACAAATATCTCAAAGTTACAAGTGGCTTTTCTTCAAAAAGTGACTGTACCCTTAATATTAATTATAAATGATTTATGTTCAACTTAGAGGCTATCTGTTCAAAGATCTGTTGACAGGTTTCTTCAGACAACATTACAATGATTCACATGACATCATATGAAGAAGATTTCTTATTTGCAAAGAGCTTATTTGAACCAAATTCTTATTTATCTTACTGGTGCGTAATTATCGATTTAATAATTTGTTAGTTTAATGGAAAAAATAGATACGATGTGCAGGCAACATGGAAATACAAAAATTGACTTGACAAATAATTTGAATTCTTGCAAATATCTTAAAAGCTTCAATGATTTTTTAAGAATTTCCGTTTTCAATGCTGTCATAAAAAAAGTTCTGGCTTTTTCTGTAAAATTTTACTTTTCAGCTCCACCTAGTTGCCGATCTCAATATCTCGTACATTTAGAGGAAACTATGCTAGAGTAGGTCTCAACAAATGTTTAAATGTTTCATACAGTCTATAGTGAAAATTCATATCTTTTTGTACTAATTTAAGCTTTTTTGGTTCAAATGCAACTGTTTAGTTGATTATTAAACTGATTTGGTTAAACATTCAACAATTTTATTGAAAATTCCATTTTTAAGTTGCAGATATTTCATTCTTACAAATTCATATCTTTAGTTGAACTGTTAACTGTTTTAGTGTAAATTCACTCGTTTAGTTGAAAATTCATTCTTCACATGAGAATTTATCTATTACATTTTTGGTTATAAATGTACCTACTCTGTTAAAATTGTAACTATTTCTCGAACATTCAGGTATTTTTTGACAGATGTCAATAAAGTCGTGTAAAAATTAATTTTGGATCGATAAAATTAGATCATCTTGATCTGAACTTCATGGTCAGTCAGCCCATATTGACTAATTCATATGTTTAAACGATTATTTTGTCAATGGAAATGACTGATTCTTTAATTAAAATATGTTAAATAAAAGATCATGGAAATTTTGACTCAAGTGAGTATAGAGTTATCTCCAGTTAGGATAAAAAGACTGAATAATGTACAAAACAAATTTTTTATTACTCCATTGTAATAAACACAGTCCATAGAAAAAAAAATAACATGAATACACTAATGCCAGTTAATGATATTTATTTGAAAAAGCATTACATAAAAAAGCATAATTTGAAAACACATACATTTGAATTATAGTAGGATGTTAACAATAGCAGCGAGTTTATTTCTATGTCGAACCAAATCCTGAATCTCTATGATGATCCTAATTATTATGAGGATTAGGATTATACTTAGGTTCATAATTAGGATCATTAGTTTGATAATATTAGTTAGGATTCTGACCTTGATTCTCCATGTAAGGATTAAAGCCCTTACTAGGATCATAAATTAAGTGTGGTTCAAAATCCGGGTAAGGATTTTCTTGAAGTTGAGACTGCTGACTGAATTGATCATGAGAATCTGAAACTTTTGTTTGCCTTGCAGCTTTTCTATTGACTTTTTTTCTCTTCTCATGTCCACTTTGTGTAATTGATTGATCTATTTCATGCAAAGCAGGAGGTGGTTTCTCTGATGAAGCATTAGGTTGAGATGGAGCACTAGAACTTCTAAATTTGTCCAATTCTGCTCTTATCTCTCTTCTTTCTGTAAAAAGAGTGCTTATATATAAACAAATCATGAAATATGATCCAAGCGATCTAGATGTTGACCGAGGATCTACATTTGCCAAGTATTAAAAAATTATTATTACGAGGGTTCAAGAACTCTCAGTTTGCTTGTACAAGGAATATATTCTCTGAGAATACCTCGGAATACTTGAGTATATTGAAACTAATGCATTACATAAGATTTCATGCGCATTTTCAACCATAAAGGATAGTTTTCAAATGAAATTATAGATTTTTAATTGCAGTAGCTAAATGTTCAGTTACAGATTACATTTTCCACCAAATTTTCAACCGTAAAGTTTCAAAAACAAAAATTAATTTTTAACGAAATAGTTAAATTATCCAACATTGCGAGTGGATTACTCCATATTTGAGAGTTTTTGAGAATAATTTGAAATATCTGAAATATTAAGAATACTGATACCTTCTGGGGTCAGCTCTTTCATCAATTGCCCATTTTTTCCTGAAAAAGTTCTTGTTATTCGAATTGGTGCAGGGAGTCTCCCTCGACGATGATGATCAACCAACCATGCGATGTTTTCATTTCCTGTGTTTTCTTGACTGTATTCTGGGCTTTGGTGTTGAATTTGATCATTGTGGTCCATCCTTGAAGACGAAACAACTTCAGGAGGAATCCCGTTCACAAAGTTGTATTTTTTTACAAGGTATGGTATTTCTGTGAAAAGACAAGTGTACAAAAATGTAGAAAATACTTATCGCATCTGGACCGAATGACGTGATTGATTTCCACCTGTTGAATTTTGTTTATGAGAAGATTCTTGAGAATTAAAATAATAACCATGATTTCGTTGATGAATAGATTCTGGATAATCAGAATGATGTTTATCTAAATCCATAGCCTGATGCGCTAGTGAAGTGGGATTATTATACGTCGAAGATGATTTTTTAGTGCGTCTAGAAGTGACAAGATGATCTACTCCCTCTCGATCATTTTGAGAAGACATAGTAGAGACTTTTTTTAAACCTGAAGCTTCTGTAAAAAGACAAGTATAAAAAAATGTATATAAATTTTATCATATCAAAAACAAATTATCCATATATTGATTAAAAAAGGATAATGATTTTGATACTTACCAATTTCACTGAAGGAATGTATTAAAATAAGCACAAGAGCACCGGATGAGAACCTCATTTTATTTCGACGTAGAATAAACTGACTCGTTTAGAATTTCGCACGGGAGAACTAATATTTCTTTAAAATATTTCTTGGTTATATATACATACCCAGGCGTTTACTGCTTCATAACTGCGTAATAGTTTGAAATTCAACGTATCATTGAAATAACTATTTCTGTATCGAATACTACACTTTAGATAATCTATATCAGTGAAAATCAAAAAGTCAACAATATCATGTCCCTAGAGCTTTATGAGCTTGTGTTTGCAAACAGGTTATTATATTTTTGAACATATCGCTGCCATTTTTCTGATTTCAAACTTATTTTAAACTGTCCGTCCGATTACGGAAGAGGCCACTAAAATTCACCACAATCCGACATGAAAATTTGAATATCAGAATCTTGAAAAAGAAATTCATATTCTAAAATGAGTTGCAATATTTTCAATTGTTGCTCAAAATGTTAATTTGTAATAATATTGATCAATTCAAAAATTTGCCAATCTACTATTATGATTATGGTTGCAATAATTACAGCTATGATGGTTAAATATGTTAACCGAATTTTTTTCAAACAATATAGTCAGAATTATTTCAACATCCGGTTTTTGTGATTTAATTTTTCATTATTAGCCAAAATAGGCCATGAGGCATTAATATCCAAACTTTATGTAATAATTGGTAAGAAGCGATAGTAAGATAGAATCCAAGTGCTAAAAACATTGTTCAACTAAACGTTTTCTGTCGGTTTTAAGATTTTGTCATTAGAAATCGGTTTCATGATTTGAAATTCATCCATCGGTAATATCATTTTGATCCCTGAAATCATAGAAAAACGATTTTCTTCAAAGATCTGATTTTTGGCTCAGAGGTTATCTACCAAAATATGTGGCGACAGACTTTCTTAGATAACCTTCACATGATTCACATGACATCATATGAAGCTGCTGTTTACATTCTATATTGTTTATTCAACAAATTATTCAGTGAGCTCACTGATACGAAATTATGATAAAGTTGTCCGAGAAAAACATAAAAAAAAGTTGACTGTCTAACAAAATTTGTTGGTTTAATGATAAAAAAGGACTTGATGTGAAAGCAAGATGAAACTACGAAAAACCTTCTTGACATATATTCTGAATGTTTGCAAATTTTTAAGGCTTCTATGATTTTTTTTAATTTCTATTTTCAATCCCATCGCAGAAAATGTTTTTTGTTTCTCCTGTAAAATTCCACTTTCCGGAATCACCTAAGATCACCTAATAATCCTGAATGAAGTTCTACCAAATCTACTGAATTTCGAGGCAATTGTTCAGAAATTCAACTACTTGGTTGAATTTTGAACTCTTCAGATCAAAACTCATTTTTTGCTGTTGAAGATTCGTTAGTTTAGTTAAAAATGTATCTCTCCAGTTAAAAATGAAACTATTTTCTTGATAATTCATATTTCTGGGTTGGACATTTAAATATTTTTGAAGAAATTCAATCTTTTCTGGTTGAAAGTACAACGGCCTGGTTGAAAATGAAACGGTTTCGGTTATGGTTTCAACTTTTTTGTTCAAAATTCGTATTTTTCTTCTTCATAGAGGAACCTTTGCAATGGTAACAATTTCGAAAAAAATGTAATGTTTTAATTAAAAGTTTCTCAATTTGAAAATGTCTGCTACAATGATTTAAGCAATTTTCCGGATGTATTTGTGTGTGTATTTTCTGATGTGTAAATGTGTGTGTGTTTATGGATGTACCACTTGTTTGCGAACACTAGAACTTGAAGACGGTTGGAGATAAATTGATGAAATTTGGATGACTTTTAGTCACAACTGATATATTGAAACTGTCCTAAGGATTTCTAAAAATATTTATTGCATTTGTTTTAACTCTATAATATTTCAAAAATCGGTTTTTTATGGTAAAAGTTTTTGCATTAAAATAATTGTTGATACAAGAATATGAAAGATTCCTTGGTTAGAGACGAACCAATTGACCAATACTCAGTACGTTAGTTTTAAAACGGGCGAGGAGCCCATGGTGAGCTCCCCTGGCGCTCAAGCTATGAAGCCTATTGTGCCACACCCTGATCGCATTGTAATTTCCTCTGGTCCCATGAAATGGGCCCCCATGGTCTGTTGCCTGAGCCTAGATAATGCTGGGTGCACTGGCATAGTACACGCAGGGATGTTTCGTCATTCCTGCCGCAACTACTGCACTCTTTCGTGGGGTTATTTTATGCATATGATAGTTTGAGTGGTTGTGCCCAGTTACGATCCGTACCCTCTGTCCTTATATCTTTCTTGGGTAAACCAAGGATTTACCTGGCTCTGTCCATCTTATTGGTATAACCCAGGATGGATTTCGCTTGATGGCAACCCCGGATGCGTTCCCAGTATTCCCAGGGCTTTGTTTAGATTCAGCTTTTAATGGCAAAATTTATACAGCAATCCGCTATTCCCAATACCGGTTCTGGTCCTATTTATCAATTTGCTGCGCCCCGTTTTCGCCTTTTCGTTGCCCTTGATCCCTGTGTGACCAGGAACCCATATGAGGGCCACATTGTTCATTCCTGCAAGTTGCTTCAATGCCTTTTTGCATTCCCAAACCAGATCTGATGTTATGTCTCGTTTCCCCATTGCAGTTAGTGTGGCTTGGCCATCCGAACAGATCGCAATCTGTCTGCCAGCATCATTCTGTTCTATCAGTGTTTCAGCACAGCGAAGCACGGCCAGGACCTCCGCCTGAAAAACAGTCGGATGTGGACCAAGTGATATCCCTATCCCTTTCCCTCTCTTGCTGTCATAAATTCCTGCTCCTGACTCTCCCTCACCCCTGGAGCCATCTGTATACCAGATTTCCATTTGAAGGAGAGGGTTACCATTTGCTTCCCACAGATCCCTACTCAGGATACAGACACGGAAATATTTTTCAAAGTTGAAACATTTAGCTATTTTTTCTAGCCTCATCTGTAGAATCGGCAATGCGCTGATGTCACTCGGGAGCCTAGTGTGTCTAGTCCCGCGAGTCCATCTATTTGCTGCCGCTGTGGGCGTAGTCCTCATTGCTCCAGTCAAAACCCTAAATGCTAGCGTTTGTAATCTCCTTAGCCTGTCCTGCATTGTTTTAGGTTCTGTCCGTGGCCACGAGACCACGGCCGCATGTAGGAGACTATGTTTCAGGATAGCACAGCAGAGCCATTCTAGCATTTTAGGCCCTGGACCCCACGTAAATCCAAAGGCGCTCCTGCACATCCAAAAAGTGATAAAAAAACTTCCTACATTGGGAATTCAAGTGCTTTGTCCAGTTCAGCCTGCTATATAGGATTACTCTCAGAATTTCACCCGAATCTGAAAAAGTCAGCTCCCCGCCTCAAAATACAGGAGCTTCAACTTTTGAAACTTTATAATTTTTCATGAAAATAACCCATCAGCGTTTCCAGATGAGCCCCCTGACTAGGATTACAAAGTCATCCGCATATCCTTGAGTATAATACCCCTCTTTATTTAGCTTTCGAAGGATGCCGTCCACCACAATGCACCACAGGAGGGGTAACAGGACACCCCCCTGTGGGCATCCACGTGGAGCTATTCCCCTTACTAGGCCCTCACCCGATCTGGTGTCACGTCTTCTCCGGCGTAGCATGCTTCCTATCCAGCATACAAGCTGGTCCGGCACGCCACATCTCAGA
>JAABKJ010001849.1:0-29356 GCA_011634705.1 Andricus grossulariae
GTTTAAAGTCAATTTCTTCAACTGAAAATTCAACCATTCCATTTTTGGATAACAATTAATTTTTCCTAGTTATTAATTGAAATATTTTACTAAAAATTCATTTATTTTTGGTTTCATTTTTAATGAAAAAAATTTTTTCTTTAGTTAATTATTCAACTGTTTGACTGAAAATTCATTCATTTTTTTTTAAATTCTTCTTTTTTAGTAGAAAATTAATCGAATTTGTCCAAAATGCTTTTTTTGGTTAGTAATTAAAATATTTAGTCACCGATTCAATAATTTTGATAAAAATTAAACTGTTTTGTAGAAAATTCGTCTTTTGGCTCTGAAGTTAAAAAATTTGGATGGATTTTTTTCATTTCAGTAAATAATCCGTCTTAGTTAAAAATACAAGTATTTTATTTAAATTTACTCTTTTTTGCTTAAAAATTCCTTTTTTTGGATTATAAAATAATTTTTGAACTGAAAATTTTACTATTTCATTCTGTTTTTAAAATTGATCTTTTATAGTTGATAGTTTCACTAGTTGGTTGAAAAATCATATATTCTGTTGAAAAATCGTTTTTTTTTTTTTTGATAAAAATCAATCTTCATCGTTAAAAATTAATTTTTTAGGTTGAAAATCAAACTGTTCTTTTTCTGTTTACAATTGATTTTTTTAACTGAAAATGTAACTATTACATTCCTCGATGAAAAATAATCTTCTTTAGTTGATAAATCAAGTACTTGAATGAAAATTCTCTTTTTTTATCAAAGATTCATCATTCTGGTCGACGATTCTTTCTTTTTTATTTACAAATGTAAATTTCTTGTTGAAAATTTATTTCTTTGGTGAAAAATGTAACATTCTCATTTTTAATTCAACATTGTTTTTTCTTTAGTTGAAAATTCAACTATTTGGCTAATAATTCATGTATTATGTTGAAAATTTGTTGGTTGAAAATTAATCCTCTTGGTTAAAAATTTGATTTTTTTGGTTGAAGATTCATCACTTTAGTTAAAATTTCGTTATGATAAATTACACATTTTTTGCCAAAGAAAATTCACTTTTTGTTCGAACAGATTGAATTTTTGCTGAACATTCCTCTAAGTTGTTATATCTTTGGATTTATTTTTTCTACGTAAGATCTTCCAATTCCCCCCCCCCCCTTTCAAAATAAACATTAAGATATTACGAGTCCAACCTTATCCTAACTCGTATTACGTAATTGGTGAATGACCCCTCACCCTCGATCCCTATTAAATGAATGATTGCGATAGTAGTTTTTTGGGATATACAGGGAATAAAGTCAAAGTTCAAAGGGCAGTTCGTTAAATGTCAAACGTGAGCTATCATACCTTAAAAGTCAAAGTTTGAAGGTTGAACGTCAAAGATCAAAAATAGGTCAGGTTTCACAGACGAAAGGCAAAGCAAAAAGTATTAAGGATAAAGAATTAATTTTCTGCGAGGAAAAATGAAGATGAAAGGATGAAGTTTCCTGGATTTTCTTTGAAATTTCCTTATTCAGACCTTCGCACTTAAAGTTTCTGTTCTTCCTTTAGCTTCCGAAAATTTCTTCCTTTCTCTTGCCCCTCATAACCAAGATGTAGATTAACTCTCTGATGAAATCTTGACGGATTCTAAACGATTTTGAAATCTCGCCAATATTTTCCTAAAATTTTCCAACTTCGACCATTTCTTCTCTATTTGAAATGAGCCTTCTTACTTTCGCCTTCTCTTATTCGGATCGTTCTGTACATGCATTAACCGTCTATACGTAGAGGACCGTCTTGGGATACGATACGGGAGTTGGAGAAAGGGGTGGCTGGGTGGATGGGGCTGCAATCGGTGAGAGGGTGGCGGGTTTCGGGGGGAAGGAGTTAGACGAAGAAACTAGAGAGCGTAATGGAGAAAGAAAGATAGATGGATAGAAAGAGCAAGATGGAGAGAAAGAGGAAAGAGGAGAGTAGGAGCAGTATCTTGGAGACTTCGCACTGTATCTTGAAATGAGTTTTGTTGGATCAATAAGTTCCACTATAAGAACACTCTCGCTCTGTCCCGGGTTGTTATCCGAGTGTTGGTTCTATCCGTGTTTATCTGTGTCTGCAAATAGATATACACGAACGTACACGGGCACCACCCCTACCCACCCCTGGCATGTATCTGCCGCCAGTTGACTATGTATGTACGAATAGGATAGTCGCTACAAGCATTTCGAGATGAGTCGAACTCAATCCCGAGGCAGATACACTCCACTTCGAATCCATGCTCCGTAATGGCTTAAAAGTTAATCACATTTTCGTCTCGCCTTCGTACTGTACTCGTTAATTTTAATAATTCTATAGAAGCCGATCTCGCGAGGGATGGGAAATATTTCATCCGAGCTTCATTTGATTAAATCACCAGAGGATCTTGAGCGATTAGATTTGCTACGGTTTTTAGAGATTGATACTCTAATTAGATCATTTGGATGTCTCATCTGATTTTATCTTCTATGATATTATTTATTAACGAAGAAGACACTTCGGAACTTTCGAAACCTCTAATTGAACTTAATTTACCTGATGAGAGTTTAGATCTAATGATGATTGGTCTAGAAAGTTCAATAAGAATTTCTAATCACGTTGACCGGGGCGAGAAGGCAACAGCTGGTTAATATTAACAATATTGGAATAATAATTTAATTTGTAGAATATGTGAGCGGGATAAGGGTGAGCAGAGAATCCCTAGTCGGGGCAAGCTCTTCTTGGTGGAAAAGTTAATAATTAGAGTCGACGCGTGACCTTGTACCTCGATTCGCTCTTTCTCTCTCGCTCCCACTCCCACACTTCCACCTTGTCGCGCTCTCGTGCAGCCGAAATTCCAAAGTTTCCCGGCAACTCGACTCTGGGAAGCAATTTCGGTTGCTACCACCCCTCATCCAATTGCGCGCAGCAAAGGAAAGTGCATAAACCGTCGAGTGTCCTTACCACAAGGAGCGCACGCGTTCCTTCTGTCCTTTCCAAGTTATCCTTTCGAGATATGAACATCACGCTTTTCAAGATCCGCTTCCCGTTCATAATCATTCCCAAGATGAGGGATTATTAACTAATAGGATGTTGTCAAAGTCAAACTTTAGAATTGAATTCCCATCAAGGTGGTAGGTTTAGAAGATCATATCGCCCTTTGGGCCTCTCTGCTCTTTTAAGGAGAGGTGCATGTATCCTCAGAAAGTATCTGCGGTTTGTTTGTGCGACGAAAAGCGTTTTGCGGCAAAGGCCAAAAGCGAGAGTGCGAGAAAGAGTAAAGAAGTAAAAGAGAAGTAGAAAGAGAGGAAAAGAGAAAGAGCGTCTGTCGAGGAGGGTGGTTCGGCGGGTGGTAGTTGAGTCGAGGCGAGTTAGGGCGGGAGGGCAAGAGGTGCAGGAGGAGAAGGCTGGAAAAGGGGTTTGGGGGCTCGGGAGAGACGGAAGGCCACGAATGTCGGAGGGAAAAGAGGGAAAGAGAGGATAGAGCTCTCTGCGTGGCAAGGAGGGCAAGGTGCGGCGGAGGAAAAGAGGGAGCGGAGTCGGAGGAGATAGATGTATGTGGGAGGGCCGCTCGATACAGCCCCAGCAAAACCCCATCCTCCACCCAAAGCCAAGCATCGCATCGCGAGGTTAAAGTGAGAAAAGTCAACCCAGTCACTCGACGAGTCCTTCCCCAAGCCAGGACACTGCGATCGAGAAAGACAGAAACAACTAGGATTCCCCAGGACCCCGGGTCAAAGACCCTACTACCAAGGGCTACAGGTTGATACCTGACATGCATTCTCTACCCATGGGGTACCAAAGGAAAAATTTATTTGATGCTCCCTTTTATCAGCATTCGTTGTCATTTCTCCAGTCCGCGACCATTTCCGATGCTGCGGATCAAGGGTTCCTTCGAATGAAAGCTTCATCCTCCATCCTTCATTCACCATTCTTAATTAATCCTCTGACATCCTTCACAACAACTGCATGTTTCAACCTTCATCGTTTATTCTACAATCATCACAAAACGTGTCCTCCATTCTTTATAGCCTTCGAGCCGGAACCAGTTTCAAAAGCCCGTGACCTTCAGAACGATCTTCCCAAATGATTTGTCACAAGCAGGTCTTTAGCCAGGAATGTGTCAGGGGAGGTAGTTTTAGCAGTCATCCACACTTCCGGGTGTTCGCTCCCTTTGGAGATGAAGCAGCGGTATGAGATCGTCCCTCCCTTTTATCGAGAGACTTTTAAGCCCACTTTCCCGACTTGGCTGGCTTTCAAAATTCGTCGAGAGTCGGAGCAGACCTGCCTGATTCTGCCTGATGCAGCCGGCTTGTCACTTGGCTGGTTATCCAGGCACTTCCATGCCCAGCCACGCGGATACGAGTGCATAAACATGCGAGCGAGCCCCATCCTAGCTAAAGAGTACCTTTATCTCTAGCGAGCCGCTTCACTCTCACCCTCTCTCTTTCTCTCTCACTGCCTCATGCTGCCTCTCACTCCTGCCTCTTCTTTCTCCTCCCATACGTGACACAGGAAAGTACAGGACGAGGAGGTGGGTTTTCTGCCAGCGGAGGATATTGTGATTTTAGCGTCTGTGTAATTATGGAAATTAGCGACATGGAAAGCCTAGGATAAAAGGGTTGATTATAATCCGAGCGCCGAAGAGGAAACGCCAGGGAGGGAGAGATTCGCCGGGGCGTCTCTCGTACTACATGACCATAGATTAAAACGTTCCTTCTGCACTCGCGCCTTCACCCAAACCACCCCAAGCCCCCACATCTTCTCTCTTTCTATCTGCATATCCTATCCTATTGCACACTCTGGAAATCATGGAAATATAAAGATCGAGTTTCTCTACGAGAGAACGAATTCAAATTCGGTCCCACGCAGAACCAAATCTGCCCGGATTTCCTCGCGATCCCGCTTTACCGAGCGAATAATCTGATCCGACTGCTAACCATCAAGAAAGACTCGTTTGCATCTAGAAACTGTTTGATGAACCCTTTCAATCCTAATCTAAATACTTTTCTCTAGAGGGTTTCTTTAACTGTCATATCCTCAGGGAATTGATTGGTTGATTCTGTAATCAGATTTTCATCATCATTATTTTCTCTACTCTAATTAGCCTGCTCAGATCACCCAATTCAGTGCTCGTTCCAGCTTCAATCAAAGCACTTGAAAAAAATTGATTGGTTAGTTTGGCTAATCGGATTTTCCAGCACAATGGCGAATTACCTGCCGGCTGATGAAATCGTTTCAAACCTTCTTCAATTCGTCCCTCTTGCACTCTTCAGTTAACTCTTTCTCTCTCTTTTTCATTTACCTTTTTCTCCCATCCGCAATTCTTCCGTTTCCTCCCTATCGTGCGATTCCCTCTTTCAGGGTTTTTTTGCTATCAGGTTATTGGACTGTCTCGTCGGGGTCGGAACTTGAACGGTAGGAACCTATGATGTGATCGGATATCGAGTATCGGCTCGCTTTCCTATTGGTCGTTCCACGGCGCACGGTCGCAGGCGCGCGGTTCCGACTGATTTGTTACGTAAAAACGTCGATAGCTTCTATACTACCGCCCCCGCTGATTCCGCCACCGCCCCCGAGAGTGGCAGAGAGACGAAGAGTAATAGAGAAAAAGAGAGAGAGGAATGCTCCTCTTTTTTATCGGCGCCGTGCGCCGCTTCCGTTTGTTCAGGCGGGAATAACGCTTTGACGAAGAAATGGCCGCTCGACGTCGACCTCGTCAAGAAAAACGACCTTTCTTTCTCCTCCTTTGAACGCCCCCTCCTCTACCTCCCAGACAAACATCTCCTTCTTATTATCGCTGCTCCTTCGATTGGCCGACCTACTACCTTCCATCTCCGTTCACGACCTCCAGGAATCCTCGACCTAATCTCAAATTTTTTGTGTTCTTATCTAATCATTCCAGGATGACATCTCCTCGTCTACTCTCTTCATTTTCAGGTAAATTAGCAATTAGAGGAAGTAAGTATCAGTTTCAAGGAAATAGAGAAAATATCGATCCGGCTCGAAAGACCTTTTTTCACATGCAGGCCTGAGTTTGCATTGAAGCCATGCAGACCATACCAGATATCTAATCATTTCAGGATGACATCTCGTTATCTACTCTCTTTATTTTCAGGAAAGTTAGCATTTAGGGGAATTGTGTATCAGTTTCGAAGAAATAAGGAAAATATCGATCCGGCTCGAAGGACCTTTTTTCACATGTAGGCCTGAGTCTCCATGGAAGCAGTTTTTCCGAAATTCGAAAACTGTTCAACCGTTTCATAACTCATTGTTATTGTCGTTATACCCTTACGAAAAAATACCGTAGAAAATTCAGTATAGGCCTAACATGATTTTCCTGTGATGAATTTCTTATACCTTTCTCGCTATTCCAAAAGAATCATTATAAAAAATCGCTATGAGAAACTCAGCATTGTAATGATTAATGTTAAAATATTGAAATATTCAAATTTCTTTTTTGATTTTGAAAAGTACACAAAATCTTGTATAGGTTCAAAATGTATTGGGCTTTTGAGATATTTTGGAGAATCTTCTTTCGAATCCAGAAGTGAAACATAACTCCTGTTTGACCCAAAAAATTTCATATATCCCCCCGAAAAACTCAAGAAAATTTGAAATTTGTTAAAATTACTTTCATAACAAATTCTATTCTCGTTCTGTTAAAATATTCCGTTAAATGTGATTAAATTGCCAAAAATAGCAATTATAGGTAATTTTCCCAACTGGAAAAAGGGTAGAGTGTGACAAAATTTTGCCCTTGCCTTTCCATGTCAAAAAAATACATTTTTAAATGAAAAAAGTGGTATAAACAATTGTAAGTAAATCATTAAACAAGGTTTATTTAACTTATATTTTTTGTTAAAATTATAGCAATTTTTAATTTCTACTGTTCTAATATTTCAAATTAATCTGTTAAATATTGAAGATAATCACAAATTAGGAAAATTTATTACAATAATTAAAATCTATATCTAATTAAAACTAATGAAATCTTTGATCGATTAAATTATAATTATAATTAACTATAATTTCCATGTATGGTTTTAATAAACTAAACGACGCATTTTCGAAAAAAAACCATAAATTTTTAACCAATTAGTTGAATTTTCAAACAAGGAGATGAATTTTCTACCAAAACAGATGAATTTTCAACAAATACATTAATTTTTAAACGAATATTTTAATTCTGAAAATGAATGAGATCAATTATTAAAAAAATGAAATAGTTTAATTTGGATTTAAAAAGAAAAAAGTTTTCATAAAAATACTAATTTTCTACAAAAAGGTTGAATTTTCAACCAAGTAATTAAATATTCACTTGTAATGGAAAATAATTTTATCAAAGTAATTCAATTATCGACCAAAAAGGTGAATTTTCCACTAACATTATAAATCATCAACCAAAAAAAAAATGAATTTTTAAGAAAGCAGTTCAACTTTCAAACCAAGAGTTGAATTTTCAACCTAAAAAGAATAATTTTTAACAAAAATTGTTATAGTGGATACTTCATAGCAACAAATATTTTCATTTGAAATAAAACCCTTGAAATGAACCAAAAAAGATAAAATTACTACAAAAAGAGACACATATTTCAACCGAGAAAGATTTTTTAGTAAAAACAGACAATAAATTTCATCCAATATGTTGAATTTTCAAGCTAAAAAGACAATTTTTCTACAGAATAGTTACATTTTATACAAAAAATTACATTTTCAACTGAAAAAAATGAATTTTCGATCAAGAAGATTAATTTGCTACTAAGAAAGACGCATTAAAAAAAACATAGATTTTTAACCAATTAGTTGAATTTTTAACAACGTAAATTAATTTTCTACCAAAAAAGACGAATTTTCAACAAATCACATCAATTTTCATCCAAATATTTAAATTTTAAAACTAGAAAAAATAAATTATTAACAAAAAATGGTATAAATTAATTATTTTTTAGAAAAATATGATTTTCAGTAAAATTACGAAACTTTTAAAAAACAGTTTAATTTTAACAAAGTAATTAAATGTTCACTAAAGAGAAAAAATTTAGCAACAAAATTTTTTAATCGAAGTAGTTCAATTTTTAACCAAAGAGATGAATTTTTCACTAAAATTATGAATCTTTAACAAAAAAAGGAATTTATAAAAAGACAGTTTACCTTTCAACCAAAGATTTGAATTTTTTACCTAAAGACATGAATTCTCAAGAAAAAGTGTAATAGTTGATATTTCTACCGAAAAAATTATGTTAAATTAAAACCATTTGAATTTAACCAAAAAAGACGAATTTTCAACAAATCACATACATTTTTAACAAGTAATTAAATTTTCCACCAAGGGTATTAGTTTTCTACCATTCAATATGAATTTTCAACAAAATAGATGCATTTTCAAATAAATAGTTGAATTTTAAAATAAGAAAGATCAATTTTCAACCCAAAAATGTGAATTTTGAACAAACAAGTTAATTCTGAACCATGTGGTTGTTTTTTGAACTGAAAAAAGATGATCTACAAAAGGAGATAAATCGAATGGACAATTGTTCGACAACAAAAAATTTCGGATGACTTTTGAACATAATTGTTGAATATTTAACAAAATAATTCAATTTTGAACTAATGAATACCAGTTTTAACCAAAAAAATATGAATTGGTAATCTGAAATTGAAAAGGCGAAAAAAGGAAAAAGTCAGAGGTTGGTTTCGGTTGACTTTTTGTCTTTTTTTTCGCTCTTTTTTCGTTTGGTTATTTTTGTTTCTAATAAACCGAAAAGTGAGATGGTTTAGAATTCTGTCTTTTTAATTGCGAATCTTTTTCATCTTCATTTTTCATAAAATTAGTCATGATAAAATAGACTTTTTCCCGATCTTAAGTTTAAAATTTCAAGTTGAATTTCCTTTTTTGGAAAAACGGGAAAAGATCCTACGTTGAATAGGAATTTTGATCATTTATAAAAAATATTGGACTGGTGATCCCGAATTTCGGCACGACGAGACACATCGAAAAGTTTAAACAAATATTGAAGTTCTTTTTTAATATTGTTCAAATATTGAGCTAGAACACTGATAAATTTGTTGAGAAAATATGTAATAGCTGACAAACATCTGTTTGAAACGAATATTTATATTTATATGAAATAAAAATTAAAAATTTGATTTTAGTGACTCGCAGACCCCAACCCAAAATAATCAGCGTAATTTATGCCCGTCTCCTTATATTGAACATTCTTTTATCAATAAAAAATGTAAAAATAAAAAAGTAGTGGCCTACTTTTAAAAAGTACAAAAGGAAGATTTATGCATTTTAATGCATGTTATGGACTATTTAGTATATACTTTTACAAATAAATAATAGATAGAGAATATAAAAAACGGGGAAGGGAAAGATTCGGTTCGAGTATGATTTGTTAATTCGAGACGGTTGGTGGATCCTGGAGAGTGTCTTTTGAATTTGAGCGTATCGCGCGATAAACGCGTTTCCAGTGAGTGTATGTATATATATATATGTATGTATCTATATGCATATGTATATGTATATGCATATGCATATGTATATGTATATGCATATGTATATGCATATGTATATATATATGTATGTATGTATATATATTTATATAGTTCGCGGTGAAAATGCGTTACGATACCGGTGGTGACCGTATTGTGGTACGACATTGAATGGCGCCTCCGCCATTTAACACCACCGGCAAAGCCACCAGAAGTTTCCTGCAATGAAAGCACCAGCGCGGAACCTATTGTGAAAATATCTGACCACTGTCGAGTGCAATGAGGTATGGCTGTGCTCGCGAGAGAGGTAGGTTGAGTTACATAGGACTGTGTCACAACAAGAGGTGCATGCTATTTTATGTCCTGCCGATTATGATGTGTGATGAAAGGAGCTTTTTATGGGGGAAATATATATACTGTTAAGGGGCCGTCCATAAACAACGTTACCAATTTGAAGGTAGCTCAGGACGGTATGAAAGCCGTGTTTCACCAGAAATTGCTGAATAAACTGCGCTGAATGGGTAGCTGCGTCCTCGTGATAAAGGACCTAATCGTCACTTTTCCTAGGCCTCATAGACCAGTTTCTATATCCCGGATTGTACCCTTTATTCAGTCAAGATCCCTAAAGTACTCTATTTTTCCAAAAAAATTATTAATAATTAATTTCAATATTTGAAAGGATTTCAAAGCGTTTAAAATATTTTAGGATAAGAAATTTTCTAGAATTTCGACAGATATAAAACGATTTTACAGGACCTATAAGGTTTTATGATATTTTAAAAGATTTCACAGGATTTTATAAGATTTACACAGGATTTCAATGATTTTGAAGGTTTTTTGAAAGCTCTCAAGGTATTTTAATAAATTTTCAAAAATTTCAGGAAATATCAGATTTCATATAATTTCACGGGATTTAATAATATTTCATTGGATTCTAAAGGCTTCAAAGATTCGAAGAGTTTTGAAGTTAGTTTTTGGACTTTACCCTAAATTCTTATTGATTCATCCTGAATTCTTTGAAATTTTTTGTAATTCAATTGATAAAATGATCAAAGGATTTGAAATATTTTAAGGTACTCTTTAAAAATTCTTTGGCATTTTCTAGAGCTACTTAAAAATTTGAAAGGATTTCAAAAGATTGTAAAGGATTTGAAATATTTTAGGACACTTTAAAATATTCCCAGAAATTGTTTATTTATTATTATTTTAGGGTATTTAAGAAGATTTCGAGGCATTTATAAGAGATTTAAACAATTCAAAGGGATTTCCAAAGAGTTTTAAGAATTTTGAAGGGTTTTTAAAATTATTTCCAATTCATTTGTATTCTTTTGAATTGTTTCATAGTCATTCATAACGTTTTTGGTTAGAAATTAGTAGGTTTTCAAAGGTGTGAATAGATTTTTAAATGTTTCTTTTTTTTTTTTGCAATTCATTTGGAATTCGCCCTAAATTCGTATATATTTAACCTGAATTCTTTTCAATTCTTCTTAATTCACTCAATTCTACTCAAACCAATGGATTTGAAAAAAGTTTCTGTCCAATTTATTTTGAAGTCGTTAAAATTCACCTTAAATTCTTAGGTATTTCATCAAATTCTTTTAAATTAAATTTTTTTTTTTAAACTTATTTGAAACTTACTTAATTCATCGAATTCTTTTCATTTTCCTTAAATTCCTGTAAATGCACTCAAATTTTATTAAAATCAATGGCTTTTTTAGATTTTTTAAATCATTTTCAATTCATTTGAATTCTATTTTGATTATAAAATAGTAGAGTTTCAAAGATTTGAAGAGAATTTAAATTTTTGTTTAATTCCTCTTGATTTTTTTTTAATTCTTTGGAATTCTCTTGAATTTTTTATTTTACTTGAATTCTTCTAAATTCACTCAATTATATTTAATTCAACTGATTTTTTTTTATTGAAATTTTTTGTTATTTAATTGATCCTTAATTCTTTTAAACTCACCTTGGCAATTCTTAGGCATTTCATCAAATTCTTTTGAATTCCCTTGTATTTTTCTAAGCTCATTTCAAAGTTACTGAATTCAATGAAGATTTTTAATATTTTTAAATTGTTTTCAATTCATTTAAATTTTTTCAATTGACCTTGAATTGTTATGAATTTCATTGAATTATTTTCGCTTTCCTCACGTTTTTTCTAATTTGCCAAAAATTTATCTGTTTGAAAATTTTACTATTTCATTTTTAGAAAATTGATACTCTTGGTCAAGAAATCATCTTTTTTGGTTAAAAATGCAACCTTTTCGGTTTAAAATTCTACTTTCTGTTTAATTCAGCTGTTTTTATCTCAAATAAACAATATCAAATAACTGCTTTAGACAATTTGCCTTTTTCTCTTAAAAATTTATCATTAGGTATAAAATTAATCTTTTATGATAGAAAAGTCATTTTGCTTGGTAGAAAATGAAATTTTTTCCTTGCAACAATTTTGTTGAAAATTGATAAATCTTGTTGAAAATTTATTTTTTATGATAGAACACTGATTTTCTCTGTGGAAAAATCCACTTTTTGTTGTTGAAAATTCAACTATTTGGTTAGAAATTGATCTTTCTTATATGAAAATTTAACTATTTGGTTAAACCACTTTGTTAAAAAAGAACATTTTTAATTCACCTCTTTGGTTGAAAATTTAACTTTTTTGCTAAAAATAGGTTTCTTTTTCTGTTCAAAATCAATTT
The DNA here is from genome assembly GCA_011634705.1 of Andricus grossulariae. NCBI lineage: Eukaryota > Metazoa > Arthropoda > Insecta > Hymenoptera > Cynipidae > Andricus > Andricus grossulariae. The sequence goes on from JAABKJ010001849.1 coordinate 12,183, forward strand.
TTTCATCTAAAAATTTGACTATTCCCTTTTTTGTTTGAATTTCATGCTTTATAAGTTGAAAATTCAACTATTTGATTAAAAATTCATGTGTTTTGATGAAAATTCGTTTTCTTTCGTTTCATTCAACTGGTTGCAAATTTGTCTTTCACTAGAAAAGTCATATTTCTTGGTTGAAAAGTCATCTTTTTGTTTGAGATTTCAACTATTTTGTTAGAAAAGCTTTTTTATTGTTCAATTCCACTGGTTCAAATATCTGTTTTTGATAGAAAAGTATTCTTCGAACTGTCTTCTAAAAAATTCATCTTTTTGACTTGAAAATGTAACTTTTTTTGGTTTAAATTTAATCTTTCTTGTGGGAAGATTAGACCATCTAGTTAAAAATGCATCTTTTTTGGTCGAAAATTCAACTATTTGGTCAAAAATTTGTACTGTTGGTAAAAAATTAATTTTTTGGGTTGAAAATTCATCTCTTTTCAAGAAGATCTTGATATCTTAGAAATTTATAGTGTTTCATATGGAATGCAATATGATATTTACGTTTATTTCATTTTAAATATTTCATCCTCCTATTATTTCCCTATTTTTGTTGAAAATCACCCTATTTTCTCTGTTTTGAGAGAATATTGGGCTATTTATAAAATAAAAATGAAAATATTGGATTTTTGTCTCTTGCATACATACATGCATCCTTTTCAACTTCGGGAATTCTAAGATTGGAACAATACCCATTTGAATAATTATTCATTTTTTTGGGTTTGAAATTTTGCATATTACACCAACAGCTAAGTTGAATATTCGAGAATTCTACTTTGATTCTTTTGAACAAATTCAGGGTTTTGAAGGTTCAGAAAAAAAGTTCAGATATCTGACGAACATTCCTAGTTTTGGAAAAATAACATATCTATCATTCAAGGTTTCAGTCTTTTCAAAGTCCGAATTTCCAAAATCCCATTCACAGAAACATTCGGTGCGTCATAAATCACCTACTAAATACAATACCAAATAGAATAATTGATGAAGATGTGTTGATCACTATTCAATAATTCTATGCATCATATCCTGATTGACACATCAACATCAGTTTATCCTACGATTCCAAATACCAACATTACTTTCAAAACAAAAAACCGAGCGAGCAGCCGAGTAACAAAGATTGAATGTCATACCTCTGCAGATAAAACCCGCTCGTTACATTCTAGCAAAAAGGTACCTATCTCTAACTAGCATTGGTATATAACATCGAACGAGGTTCTCACGAATGGACGATGATTGGATGAGAATGGGGTTTTGCGACAGAAATGCGGATGCGGAGAGTGCAGTATCGGTGCCGGTGACGAGGGAAGCAAATGGGGGAGGTTTTGGGGGTGGGTGAGGAGGTCTCACTGGAGAGGAATATACGCTAGGTACAACCACGGTCGACTGAAACCCTCGATGGAAACTGAAAGCGCAGACTCAATATCACCGAACCGAACTCTCCGATAGGTCGAGGTTCGACTTCCAGGGGTGGGAATAGATTTCCAATCGCGCGGGGGTGGTTCTCCACCAGTCGCAGTGAGAGGATCGCCCTCGTTTCTACCCTCCGATACCTCTCGCAGGTCCACCCGTTTGGTGTAGGTGGACCAACGCATCGTACGCACCTATATCGGGACGTGATACCTCCCCACTCGATTCGATGTCAGTAGAGAGGTGTGATAGAGAAGGAGAATTAGGGAAATAAAGAAAGCGAAAGGGAGAGAGGATGAGGGACACCGGGACTCTATTGACCAGGGTTCGATGCGCGCATCTGGGCGTAACCCATTCGTTCTGTCGGATAGCAAGACGAAGAGTGAGAAAAGGAGAGGAAAGTTTAGAGAGGAGAGTTGAGAGAGGAGAGACTTCGAGAGCGAGAGGAGAGTCGCGCCTGCGAATCGTCGTCAGGGCGACGGCGACACTGGAAAAATCGAACTGAAATAAACCGAAGGGTTTTCTTCCCGGACACCGTGAACACCCACCCGCGACTTCTCCTGCTCACGCCGTCTTTCTTTTGCCTCTTTCCACTGCATGAGATCCGCAGCTGCAGTGGTAACGGCCAGAGTTTCACACAGTAGAAACACTACTTGTGTGGCCAGACGAACTCGATTCTAGAATAAATAGGTCCACTTGGTTTTGTAGAATTGCAAAGATCCACTGACCAGTAATGACACCAAGCTCACATCATACCACGACACTATACTAACCGGTGATTAAATAACGGATCCTGAACAATTATTTTTCAGGAGGGACCGTTAAGACCTGTGCTCAGCAGGAGTCAATCATTGACTGACATGGCTGACAGTGACAGTCACAAAGACTAGGTCAAATAGATACCAACAAATCTTGGTCCAACTGACCCTAACTACCCTAACTCTGTGTACACTTTGTAAGATACCCGGAAACTGGAGAAAAAAAGTGTACAAAGGGTTAGGGTCATAACGATCACTTGGTATGCAGAGAGAAGTAAAGGTGGGCTCCAGTTTGCATAAGCTTTTTTCAGCACTGTGTGGCCTAATCTACGTGATTGAAGCTGTCAGGTATGTCCGTCAATGACTGACTTCTGGTGTTGTGGTATGATGAACTTTGCTGTGGTATGACATAATTCCAAAAATTAAAAAGTTCCTTGAAATGGGACTTGAGGAAAATCTTGTACCATAGGATGTTTTGCGAAGGACTTTTGTTAAAGAGGTGATGACGCACCTCCTCGCAAAAGTGGCATCCTCGTAGATCTCCAAAGCTTGTCGCAACTTTCAACGGATGAGTTGTAGAAGCGATTTAGGCGTTACCACCGGAATGGTCTTTTCTTCTTCCTCTCTCTCTCTCTCTCTCTCCTTTACTCCCTTATTTCTGCAACTCTCTTCTTTCACTCTCTTTATCTCCTCTCCTGCTATCCTTCTCTCTTTTTCCCTCTTCCCTCCCCAAGAGTTCCGCTTTCTCGGTCTGGCAGGCTCTCTGCCATGAGAGCCGGCCCGGTATTTACACGTCTCAGTCCGTGCCGCGGCGAAACAAAGAATTATTATTTGTATGCCCTCGTGGGTGGCGGAGGATTTTGCAGTTCACAAACTAAGTTAGCTACAACTTCGTAGGTCGGCAAGAGAAAGCGAGACACCGAGAAAGATGGAGAGGGACATGGGAAGTGGAAGTAAGCTCAAGGGTCGGAGCTTTCCACCCACCACCCCCCACTATTTTCTCTCTCGGTTTTTTGCCTCTATTTCTCTCTCAAATCCTCTCACTATCTGAGATTATGTGCTACGGATATACAGGAGTTACAACCCTCTGTGTTGTATATTTTTATTTATAACTAGAGTAGAGGAATCGTGTGTGCTAACAACTGATGAAAGAGAGCACCATTGTATTTTTTCGTGAGAATTCTTTTATAAATCGTCTCGCGGGTATGACGGACCGACCGACCCTCTACGAGGATCCTACGCCGAGCCCGTGGATTAGATTAGCAGTGAGTTATAACCCGCGGAGGATGCGACTCCTTCCGTTAAGCTCCAAACACTCGTCACCCAGAGTCCGATTAAGAAGGAAGAATTCTAGTCATCGTAAGCTTCTATTATTTGGAAAATTACTTTTGAGTTGGAAGGATTTAAGTTTGAAAGGTTTCCAATTAGAAGCTTTCAAGTTGAAATAGTTTGCAATTGTTATCATTCGAGTGGAAAGTATTTTCTATTGCCGGATATAAGGTTTGAGTGCTTTCTAAATTGGAAGCATTTAAGTTAAGGTAGTTTTCAATTGCAAGGATTTAAAACTGATTAATCCCAATACTTAGATAAAAGAAACTTTTAATAGCCAACTGATTGAAACCAGGATATTGATGTGTAGACATTAGGTTAGTCCAAAAATAAATTGGAAACATTTTTTTCTCACATTTCCATGCTTATCCTCCCAAATTTGTTCCAATCCAAAAAAACAAATGCGTATTTTTTTGGGAAAAAAATTTTATTCAGATTCCGCAAGCCTTGGAAAATTTCGAATATTTGCCATTAGATAAAGAAAGTTTTTGTAAATTCTATTCAAAATCATCTATATTGGATGTATCGAATTGACACTCAACACTTATCTCTACAATTAGACGCAGAAGATGTGTAAAAAATTGATTACGCTAATTATAATTTTTTGCCGTTTCTTGTAGTAAAAGTTGTTTTATAGTACTTTTCACTGATGATTAGTTGTTCAAATAAATTGTTCATATAAATTATTGTTATTTATAGAAATTTTCTCTTAGAATAGAGGTAGAAAGTTGTGATTTTTTCCAAATTTTGGGTAACTTTTCACTTAGTGATGTAATAATTGATGCTTGTTAACAAACACAATTTTTTGAACAATCTCTTTCTCTTGTATATATCCTTCTCTGAAATAAAAACAAACAAATTATTCATTTACTCATTTATTCAATTGTTCAGAAAAAGATTTTTACAGGTTATTTACTCAACAACTTCTCCCATCTCCTTCTAATTATTCCATTTTTCGTTCATGTCTCCACTATAAAGTAGCTTTTCTGTATTATAAATATTTTTTGAACATTTGAAAGTAATAAAAATACTTCACTACGAAAAAAATGTAATACTACTCAAAACATTATTCTTGTTGATCTTCATTGATTATTTGTTTCTAATTAAAAAGTCAAAGAAAGCTAAACATTTCAGAAAAACACGCAACGTACAAGCAATAACCTAAGAAAAGATAGTTATAAGCAATATAAAATTGTTTAAACAATATCAACCTCAATTGCATAAATTTGTATCTCACTCTAAGTGAAAAGTGGGTATGCTGAAAATTTCTCAAAAAACCGCAACTTTACAGCATTATTTAAAGAGAATATTATCATAACAATAGTAAATTGTTTGAAGAATTATATTTGATTACTTGAATTAACAATGTCTTCACTCTAATTTAAAAGTGGACAAAAAGTGCAAAATTTCAGAAAAAGACGTAACTTTCTAGAATTATTCTAAGAGAACATTGTTATAAATAATAATAATACATGTTTTAAACAATTTATTCTTAATGTGATAGATTACTGCTTCGCTTTAACGCAAAACTTTAAAAATTCCAAAAAACAGCGACTTTCTAACAAATCTCGCAAAACGCAATTTTTCTCCTATGGGGTTTTTTTGGTACTCAATGAAACAGACTTATAGGGCCGAAAATTAAAAAGTCACTTGACACGCCTAATATTGATGATTTCAAATAAAATTTACAAAACGTAGATAAGCATGCAAATCAGGAAACAAAATTTGGTCCACCCTGGTAATGATCCTATAACTAAAGATATTTGTTGCCTATTTCTTTTAATTAAAAATAACCAAAATTAGGTCAAAAAATCCAAAATAATTTGAGAGATTTGTATAATGGAGATGTATAATTAAGATCATTTTAATTTTATTTGAAAGATGCTGGTTGTGTATTTCTTTGAATTAGAACTCACTTAAATTTAGACACGAGATCCAAAATAGTTGAAGGGATCTGGATTGAAAGACAATCAATAAATGCGTCATAATTCACAATCCAAGACAGATCTATGCGTACACATATTTGATTCACCATTATACTGATATTACCAACTGTTTTAGGTTTTGTATCTCGATTTCTGTGGGTTTTATTTAAAATAAACGAGAAACAAATATCTTACAATTAAAATCAGATTAATCTGTATTGGAAGACAATGAATCCATATCTGGATCGCATTTTCTTCTAGGACAGATTATTCTGATTTGAATTAAAAGATATTTGTTTTTAATTTTTTCCAAATAAGAATTGAAGAAAATAAGACCCAAAACCTAAACTAGTTGGTATTATCATTATGATGGTGAATCCAAGATGTTTACGCATAGATCTGTCTTGGATTATGGTTTAGGACGCATTCACTGATTGTCTTCCAATACAGATTATTCAGATTTGAATCATAAGATATTTGCTGATTATTTCTTTTAATTAAAGCTCACTGAAATTAGGACGCACGACCTAAAATAGTTGCTAATATCAGTATAATGGAGAATCAAAGATGTTTACGCATAGATCTGTATTGAATTGTGGTTTAGGATGCATATGCTGATTTTCTTCAAAGACAGATTATTGAAATTTTAATCTGAAGAAACTTGCTGCGTATTTTTTTTAATTTGAACTCACCGATATTAAGAAGCGAGATCCAGAATAGTTGAAGGGTTCTGTATTGGGAGACAGTAAATGATCAGTAAATGCCTCCTAAACCATAATCCAAGACTGATCTATGCGTAAACATCTTTGATTCACCATTATACTGATATTACCGACTATTTGAGGTTTTGTGTACTTATTTCTGTAAGCTTTATTTAGAAGAAATAAGAAACAAATGTCTTACAATTAAAATCAGAATAATATGTATTGGAAGACGATTAGTAAATGCATCCTAAACCACAATCCAAGACAGATCTCTGCTCAAATATATTTGATTTACCATTATACTGATATCACCAACTATTTTAGGTTTTGTGTCTTAATTTCTGTGAGTTTTATTCGAGAGAAATAAGAAACAAATATCTTACAATTAACATCAGAATAATCTGTATTGAAGGACAATCAGTGAATCCATATCTGGATCTCATTATCTTCCAATACAAATTATTCTGATTTGGATTGTAAGATATTTGTTTATTATTTCTTTCAAATAAAAATTAAAGCCTTCAAGACATAAAACGTAAAATAGTTGGTAATATCAGTATAATGGTGAATCAAAGATGTTCACAAATAGATTTGTCTTGGATTATGGTTTAGGAGGCATTAACTGATTTCCTTTCAACATACATTATTCAGATTTGAATTGCAAGATATTTGTTGATTATTTCTCTTAAATAGAACTCACAGAAATTAAAACGCAAACCCTAAAATAGTTGATGGTATCTGTATAATGAAGAATCAAATATGTTTACGCATAGATCTGTCTTGGATTGTCGTTTAGGATGCACTTGCTGATTGTCTTGCAATGCAGATTATTCTGAATAGAATTGTAAGCTATTTGTTAATTATTTCTCTTGAATAAAACTAACAGAAATTAGGACACAAGACCTTAAATAATTGGTGGTATCAGTAAAATGGATAATCGAAGATGTTTACACATAGATCTGTCTTAAATCGTAGTTCAAGACACATTCACTGATAGTCTGCCAATATAGATCATCCTGATTTGAACTGTAAGATTCTTGTTTCTAATTTTTTTTCAAATAAAATTCACTTAAATTAAGACACAAAACCTAAAATAGATGGTAATGTCAGTACAATGGTGAATCAAAGATGTTTACGCATAGATCTGTCTTGGATTTTTGTTTGAGACGCATTTTGCTGATTGTGTTCCAATACAGATTATTCTGATTCTAGTTTTAAGATATTCGTTTCTTACTTGTTCCGAATAAAACTTAGACAAATTAAGACACAAAACCTTAAATAGTTGGTAATGTCAGTATAATGGTGAATCAAAGATGCTTACGCAATGATTTGTCTTGGATTATGGGTTAGGATGCATTAACTGATTTCCTTCCAACACACATTATTCAGGTTTGAATTATAAAATATTTGTTAATTCTTTCTTTTAAATAAAACTTACTGAAATTAAGACACAAAACCTAAAATAGTTGGTGGTATCTGTACAAGGGAGAATCAAATATGTTTACGCACATACCTGTCTTGGATTGTGGTTTAGGTTGCATTTACTGATTTACTTCCAACAAACATTATTCAGATTTGAATTGTAATATATTTGTTGATTATTTCTCTTAAATAAAACTCACAGAAATTAGGACACAAAACCTAAAATAGTTGGTGGTATCTGTATCATGGAGAATCGACGATGTTTACGCATAGATCTGGCTTGGATCGTAGTATGGGACTCATTCCCTGATTGTCTTCCAATACAGATTATTCTGATATTTGTCGAAATATATTTTTTCCTTATTTGTTATGAATAAAACTCACAGAAATTAAGAGACAAAACCTAAAATAGTTGGTAATATCAGTATAATGGTGAATCAAAGATGTTTACGCATATATCTGTCTTCAATTGTTTTTTAGGACGCATTCACCGATTGTCTTCCTATGCAGATTATTCTGATTTGAATTGTAAGATACCTCTTGTGTATTTCTTTGAATTAAAACTCACCGATATCAAGACACGAGATCCAAAAGAGTTGAAGGGATCTGCATTGGAAGAAAATCAATAAATGCGTCCTAAACCACAATCCAAGACAGATCTAAGCGTGAACATCTTTGATTCACGATTATACTGATATGACCAACTATTTTAGGTTTTGTGTCTCAATTTCTGTGAGTTTCATTCAAAAGAAATAAGTCACAAATATCTTACAATTTAAATCAGAATAATCTGTATTGGAAGACAATCCGTACATCCATATCTGGATCTCATTGTCTCAATACAGATTATGCTTATATGAATTGTAACATATTTGTTTCTTATTTCTTTTGAATAAAACTCACAGAAATCAAGACACAAAACCTGAAATAGTTGGTAATATCAGTATAATGGCGAATCAAAGATGCTTACGCCTATATCTGCCTTGGATTGTGGTTTAGGATGCATTTATTGATTGTCTTTCAATGCAGATTATTCACATTTAAATTGTAAGGTATTTGCTGCTCATTTATTTTAATTAAAACTCACCGAAATTAAGAAACAAGACCTCAAATAGTCGGTGGTATCTGTAGAATGGAGAATCGAATATGTTTACGCATAGATACTCCTTGGATTATGGTTTAGGACGCATTAACTGATTTCCTTCTAATGCAGATCATTCAGATGCGAATTCTAAGGTATTCGCTGCTTATTTCTTTTGATTGAAACTCACCGAAATTAAGACACAAGACCTCAAATAGTAGGTAATATCTGTATAATGTTGAATCAAAAATGTTTACGCATAGATCTGTCTTGGATCGTAGTTTATGACACATTCACTGATTTTCTTCTAATACAGGTTATTTTGATTGAAATTGTATGCTTTTTTTCAATTATTCCGCTTAAATAAAACTCACATAAATTCAGAAAGAAATCCAACATAGTTCGAGGGATTTGTATAATGGAGAATCGAAGGTGTTTACGCATAGATCTGTCTTGGATCGTAGTTCAGGTAACATTCACTGATTGTCTTCCAATAAAGATTATTCTGATTGGAATTGTGAGATATTTGTTAGTTATTGCTCCTTAATAAAACTCACAGAAATTACAAAACAAGTCCTAAAATAGTTGGTGGTATCTGCATAATGGTGAATCAAAGATGTTTACGCATAAATCTGTCTTGGATTCTGGTTTAGGACGTATTTACTGATTGTCTTCAAATACAGATTATTCTGATTGAAATTGTGATCTATTTATCAAATATTTCTCCGAAATAAATCTTGTAGCAATCAAAACACAAGACCTAAAATAGTTGGTGGAATCAGTATGATGGATAATCGGAGATGCTTACGCATAGATCTGTCTTGGATCATCGTTTAGGACGCATTAACTGATTTACTACCAACACACATGATTCAGATTTGAATTGTAAGATATTTGTTAAAAATAAAACTTACAGAAATTAAGACACAAAACCTATGATAGTTGGTGGTATGTGTATGATGTTGAATCGAAGATGTTTACGCAGAGATCTGTCTTGGGTCGTAGTTTAGGACGCATGTACTGATTTTCTTCAAAGACAGATTATTCAGATTTTAATTTAAAGACATTTCAATTGCTTATTTCGTCTAATCAAACTTTGCCTAAATTAAGACTCAAAATTCAGAATAGTTGGAGGGATTTGGATAATGAAAAATCGAAGATGAACCGAGGATATTCTGAAACTTGAGCTCCTCGAAGCTTCGTACTCTTCTTCGACGAGCAAAATCTGGGAAAGCGGTAGTTGGTCATAAGTTCAAGCCAAGAATTCGCGCGGGAATGAGGAATTGAAGTAAGTTGCTGCTTTGCTGGTTCTGGCGGTGGTGCATTGGAGGTAGTGTCGGTGTCGATTCTTGGTTCTAGGTGGTAGGTGGTCGTTCTGTTGCTTGTGGTGGTGGTGGTGGTTGGTTGGTTCTGCTGGATAAAAAGTTGAGAAAAGCAAGAGTTGAGATCAATACCTCCCACCAACCCATCGACTCCGACGCCGAACATCGTAGGAGAAGGTGGTACTGGACCAAGAAACTCTCTAAGAATACAGAAATTCTCGACAAGATTCTTTGTATTGAAAATTCATAAAAACATTCTATTTCCTCTAGGGAGGTCTAGAAAACCTTGCAACCCCTCACTTGAAGGGGGGGGGGGAGTCCAAAGCATTTTTTATGTGTGTTTCCTCTATCTAATTTTTTTTAATATCCTTATTAACACCTGTTTAGGCTGTTCAAGTAACTAGGTGAAGTAAGTAAAGTTAAACGGTGTTAAGTCCAATCAACCTAATTTTACAGGAGAAGCAAAAAAACCTTTTTAGAGGAATAATTCAATTGGTATTATTAATAAAAATAGCATATAAATTCTGAGTAAATTAATTAAAATGCATATTTAAATTCATTTGATAAACAAATAACGCTATTTACTAAAACAAAAGAACATTTATAGTATTACAAAAAGTTGTTTAAATTTTGATAATAATAGCTCTAATTGTTAAATACTTATTAAAACCCTATAATATTGGTCAAATTTGTTCAACAAATTGAATATCTAAGTATAATTCATTCATTTAGTTTGAATTCTTTCAAAATTAAAAATATCTGAATACATTGAAATGCTACATTTTAGGTTAAAAAATTTCAAAGTCTGAATTTTTCACTGAAAGAGGTATAAAATAGCGGGAAATTTATAGTCGTTTTAAATGCCGTGAATCCCTTCAAACATTTTATAAATCCCTTGAAATTTTTTTGAAAGTGTGAAAATCCTTGAAATCGTTTGAAGTCTTTAAACCCCCATAAAAATCCCTTGCACTCAAATCGTTTGAAATCTCTTAAAATCTAAAAAAAATCGGAAAAAATCCTTGAAATTCAGTAAAATGTTTCAAAATATTACGAGATCCCTTGCAATCTGTGGAATCCCCTCAAAAATATTGCGCTTCCTGGAGATTCCTTAAAACCATTTGAAAACTGATCATTTAAAATCTGTGAAAATCCTTGAAATTTTCAAGATCTCATGAAATCCCTTGAAATGCTTTAAACCCCGAGAAAATTTATTTAAATCTCTAAAAATTCTTCAAAATTCTTCAAAATCAGTGAAATATTTACGAAATATTACAAGACCCCTTAAAATCTTTCAAATTTGTGGGAATCTTGTTGAATCTCTTGAAATCCCTTACAATATATTAAAACTCATGCAAATTTGGAAAAAACCGATAAATTCTTTAAAATCCCGTAAAATCAATTATGACCTTGGATTCTTTTGAAGTCTTTCGAAATCCTTTGAAATCTCGTAAAATTATTTAAACCAGTAAAAATCTCCTAAAATCCACTTAAGTTTTTCAAATCTCATCAAATTTCTTTAAATTCATTTAAATCTTCAAAATTGAGTTTAAATCCCCTGCCATTCTTCGAAATTCATGGAAATACTTTGTTATCCCTTGAAATCCTTGTAAATCCTTTTAAATTATGGGACGTACTTTGAAATTCCTTGAAATTTCTTGAATCCCTTTAAAAGTTGTGAAAATCCATGAAATTTCTTTGAATCAGAAAAATCCTATAAAATCCCTTATAATCCTCCATAATTCAAAATTACAAATAAAAATCTCTAAAAATTAGTTCAAATCATATATTAAAATCGTGAAAAATTTGGTAAATGCGATTCAAATTCGTTAAAATCCTTAATAATATTTAAAAAATCCTTTGACATCCGTTAAATCATTTGGAATCATACGAAATCCTCTAATATCCGTGAAAATACTTTGGATTCCATTGAAATCTTTTAAAACCCGTGAAATTATTGAAACCCATAACAATCTCAAAAAATTCTCTTAAGTTTCTGAAATCTTATTAAATCTCTTCAAATCCGTTCAAATCTTTACAAATGCGTTAAAATCCCCCGATATGCTTCAAAATTCGTGAAAATTCTTCGGTATCACATGAAATCCTCGAAAATCCTTTTAAATCATGTAAATCATTTGAAAATGCCATAAAATCCATCAAACCCCTACAAAAATTGTGAAAATTCTTCAAATCCCTTGAAATCTTAAAAAGACCATAAGATCTCTTATAATCCTTTAAAATCCAAAAAAATCTCTAAAAATTAGTTAAAATTCTACAATTTTGTCTTCAAAATCCGTGGCCATATTTCTGAATGTATTAAAATCCCTTACCATATATTGAAATCCTGGAAAATTTGGTAAAAGCCATTAAAATTTCCTAAAATCCCGTAAAATTCTTTGAAATTCTGTGAAATCATCAAAATCACTTTGAATCTCTTCACATATGCAAAAATCCCTTAAAATTCTTCTAAGTCTTTTGAAATCTTATGAAATCTCTCTGAATCCCTTCAAATCTTCGAAATTACATTGAAGTCTCCCGATAGCTTTTAAAATCCATTAAAATCTTATCAAACCGTTTAAAAACCCTGAAAATACTTAAAATCGCCTGAAATATACAAAATCCCATGAAGATCCACCATAATTCTTTAAAATCTGTAAAAATCTATTAAAATCTCTAAACATCATTGAAATTTTTGAAATTATGTACAATAATTTGCAATTTTACGAGTTCGCTTGAAATTTTTGAAAAACTTTTACAATTCATTTCAATCTTTAAAATCCGTAGCAATATTCTTGCATCTCTTGAAATCCTTTAGCATATATTAAAACCCATAATAATTTGGTGAAAGTCATTGAAATTGCTAAAAATCCTATAAAATCCTTTATAATATTCGAAAATTTTTTGATGTCCTGTAAAATTATCAAAATTGTAAATCTCTTGAAATTAAAAAAATCCTTCAAACTGCTAAACTGAAATCCTTGAAATTCCATATAAATCTTCCATGATTCTCTCAAATCTGTAAACATCTATTAAAACCTCTAAAAATCGCTTAAAGTTTTTAAAATCCCATGCAAATCACTTATAACCATTTGAAATCCGAGGAAATCCATCAAAGTCTCTCAAAATCATTTAAAATCTCTTGAAATCCGTTAAAATCCCTTAAAACACTTTGAAATCTTATGAAATATCTTCAAATCATGTATTTAATCAAATTGCGTTCAATTATGTAATTTCTATCCAACTTTGGAAGGATGTATTTACTCTCGTAATTAGAATTTTTACAGTACTCATATATCATAATAACTTTTTTAATTTTCTTGAAAAAATGGAAAATTCAAATTTTCGTAGCACAAAACATAACGAAAAAAAAATCGTCATTTTGCGGTAAAACTATGCAGGATACGAAAAAAGATGTCAAAACAAGAATTATGCACCCCAAAAAAGATCTACAATTTTGTTAAACATTACTTTTCGATAGGACGCGCAGTTTTTGTTTTATTCGTTAAAAAACAAATTGAAAATAAGAAAATCGAATTTTCGGACCAACAAAACAAGGTAAGAAAAAAATAAACAAACAAAATTTGTTCACCCTGAAAAGAGCTAAAAATTTGTCTTGAATAGTTTTTTGATAGGATACGTAGTTTTTGTTTTAATTGTTAAAAATATCCTGAGAAAGCCTAATTCCAAGAAAAATCGATTCCACATCCCCCTATATTTTCATTATTTTAAAATTGACGAAATGTTGCAATAAATAAACAATTTTGAGCTTTGATACATTTATTATCACCGCTATTTGAAAAAAAATGAATTTCACATTATATTTCAGTGTTGTTTCTCTATTGAATACTTTTATCGAATTTTACGTGAGTTTAACTGAAAACCTGGTCAAGTTTCCCCAGTCTCCCCTACCTTGAAATCCCTCAAACTCTATTAAAATTATTGCAAATCTCTGGAAATCTTTTGAAATCTCTTGAGACCTGGTTTACAGTGAAAATAATTAAATTTTTTGTTGATTTTTTTAAATACGAAATATAAAATCTTACGTAAGAGGGATATGGGAGGGGGTTGATCAAAACCTTACAAATTATTACAATATGGAGGAGAGGGTCTCTTATTCAAAAAATCATCCTTGGCTATTTATCATATTTATGGACAAGTGTCCAAGAATGGCCCTTTTCGACGAAGAAGGTGTAGATCTGAAGACAATGAGGGTACGTGGGTTAGCTTTCGCAGATGATAAGATTGTTATAACAGTTTTATGGATTCATATGAAAAATTGTCTTTTATTTTGTACGAGTTCCCTGGTGGAGCACAGGTCTTTGAATAACAGAACTTTGCTCGTCGCATGTGCCGAGTTACATTTCAATATGCGAATAAATATCGTTGACCGCTTCGTACCAACTGTTCCACTTCATGCGCGCATCGCAACTTTTGCATACCTACGATCCTTTGAACTTTTCAATCTACACTCTCATATTCAGCAGATATTGCATTCGGAAGCAAGTGCCTAATATTCGCTGGAAACGTCAGTTCTAAGCAGCTATCCGTAAACAAATATATATATTTGTATCCTTCGAAAAACGAAAAAAATGTCGTTGTAACAGATGCACGAAACGTTTGCTTTTCGAGGCATGTATAGCGTGCGAGAAATTTCGAATGACGAAACTGTGATGTAAAGCAGGTAAAAAAGACTTTTTCTAACTGGTGCGCTTGCGCTCTTAGAGCACGATTACTTTCTCTACCTGCTGCGCTTGCGCACTTTGAGCAAGGTCACTTTTTTTAGCTGTTACGCATGCGCACTTGGATTTAAAATTAGTTTTCTGGACTGATAGAATTATAAACTCACTTCGTTGTGAGTTGACGCTTGACGGACTGATTTTTTAAAAATATATATTTTTTTCTCTAAATGTGAACTGGCAGAAGATCAAAAAACACAATTGATGAACACAAAAGAGATTGTGAAGTTGGAAATTTCAATACAGATTTGGCACAAGATTAATGTAATTTTAATCATTGTTTTGATTTTGAATTTGATAGTATCGAAATATTAGCTACTGGAAACAACACATGTCCATAATGACAAATAAATTTTGTAATATTTCTGTTAATTAACAAGCTCAAATTTTTAATATAAAAAAAGGTATCAAAGTATTATAAAATAATGTCATCTTTTTTGTTGCAATTTTTTCTTATAATTGAAATTCAATTCAGTTGAGCGCTTCTCATCAATGATTTTCTGCAAACACGCCCATATCTGTCGAATTTCGTTGAATATCGACTTCATGTAAGCTTCAGTGTTATTTTCTGTTTCATACATCCTAACCATTATAAAGTCTCTTTATATCTTCAATATATAGTTTTGCGTGATTGAGGTCTATTCAATTCATGAGATTTCATACAATATCCATGTTTTTATCATGACCTACTATTGACTGGAATTTTTCATTCTGGCATGCATTTTACAATCTTATGATTGGTCTAAATGATCTTTTTTTTTTTGAAAAAAATGTGTCGAGTATTTTAATTTATTCAACTCATTATGTCATGGATTTTACAATCTTATGGTTGTTCTGAGTGATTTTCTTTTTCCTAAAAGAAATGTTTCGAATATATTTCAATTTATTCAACACAGGAACATGTTATATTATTTTGTGAAATCACCATTATTCATTTTTTATATTTCTAACTGATCTGGATATATAAAGCTGAATGTATATATGAATGTGTGTTCCAAATAGGCCTCCACACACGTGTACCTATTGAAATTAAATGTTGCAGGGTTTTATAAATTGATCGTGCGAATTTTTTTGCGATTCTTTAATGGTGGTTGCGAATTTTTTTAATTCTTGAGTAGGAAACCCATATAATCTTGTGCCAGGGATTGAGAAATTCGAGATGAAATTAGGATATGAGAAGGTTCCTATGCTCAACGCTTTTATTTTAATCCGATTTTCTTTGAGAATGGCTCAAATTAAGCTATTGGCATGTCAAATTGAGATAGACAATGAAATTATGTATATTATTATTTTTTTGTTATTAGTGGTTAAAAGGAAGAAGAGTAAGTGAATTAAGATGATTTGGTTATATAGACCAATTTGCTAGAAGCTTTTCTTTTAGTCCGGTTTTCTGTAGGGATTGCTCAAACTGAAGCTATTGGCATGTAGAATTGAAATAATATAGAGTGAAATTTGCTATGTTATAGTTTCATTTTTTTGATATCAGTATTTATAAATAACGTAAAAAGTGTAAGATGACATACTTCAGATCAAATAAAAGACCTTGATGTTAAGAAGATCCTTTAATCGACATTTCGAGAGTGAAATGCTCTCCTCATCTGGAAACAGGAATCCAAGTCACAAATAAGTCCTTTTATTTTTTATAAAAATGGGAAAAAACCAAAATGTCGTAGGAAAAAAGATTCATGCTCTTACAAAATTCTATCTCATGTTAGTTCTGTGAAGAAAATAATGCAATTGTAAATGACGGGAAATCGAAAAACCATTTTATATACATAACGAAACATATACGAAAAAAAAAGAAAACTTTTCAAAATTTAAAATGGAAGACAGAACGAACGTTCTGCTCCATGGTAAGGGTTAACATCGAGTGAAAGAAGGTAAGATCATTGAGTAAAAGAAACATAAGTTCAAGAAGTCTAAGTAACAAATTATTGGTAGAACAATTGATTAATATCAAATTAACAACTAATAAATTGTACAATAATGATGAAATGATGATAAGAGTATGCTCAAAAAAAGAACATCGGATCTTAAATGAAAGAATCAAGTTTTTCGTTATATAATGTACTAAAATTATTTAGATCAGTTATTATGTTAAAAAGATTATAACCCTCATTCTTAAGAAAAAACATTTTCGCTACAAATCTTTTAAACTCATTAGGTTCATGGTATAAAACCAATACATGTTCCCATACGTTTCTTTATTAAGAACAACACTGATGTTACCTTTGTCAGCATGTGTAATTGAAAGTTGTTTATTTGATTTAATGAAACATTGTGTTTTTTTAATACTTTGTGCAAAAAACCTATCGGACTGTAAAATTTTATTATTCTGTAAATAATGTTGTGCCGAATTAAGAACTCCGTACCTAAGCAAATCCCTATCATCTACATTTTCAATCAATCTAATATTAGACTCAACATCTTTAACTATATCAAAAACTATATTGCGTT
>JAABKJ010001850.1:0-29355 GCA_011634705.1 Andricus grossulariae
TACTTAGTAAGCTGATACCTCTGTAATTATTGCAGTTGTTTTTATCTCCCTTTCTTTTGTATATGGGTACGATAATCCCTTTTCTCCACTCTTCTGGGACTTCCCCCGTCTTGATAGATAAATTTATCAATTCGCACAGCCTGTTAGGTACTGTCTACACCAGTCCGCATGAGAAATATATTTCTCATGCGGAATAACTCTGTAATTTTACCTCCCTTCATACTGATCGACGTCAATTTATAAAACAGTTTCTTGCTTCCTTCAAAGTAGTTTTGAATTTTCTTCTCTTCTGTTTCGATTTTATCTTTACTTTTCTTGACTAGTAGTTTAACTTTCTTCTTTTTGTACCTGTAATCATTTTCAATTCTATTTCTCTCCTCATCGATAATATTATTATTATTGTATCATTAAACGAAATCCGTTTTTGGGTAAGCGTAACTCACTAGGTATAGGAGGAGGTATAAAGGAGTCATCATATGTCATAGATCACACAAAAATACGCAACCTGACTGATAATCCCATAGTAAGATGCACACTTATTACTCTAATGATTACCAAAATTGTTCTCAGTACAAATCTTCTGCTATGAGAAAGCAAAAATTTTGCACATAGCAAATCGCTGTTGGAACTTGGAACGTTAATTAAGTGCACAACCTACGTTGTAGAGGGACGAGATCAGACACACGCTTGGCACGCGATTACAAACAATTTTACCTTGGAAAACACTCTCGCCAAAATTACCGGCGATCCAAAGCGCAATTTATTTTCGGCTGTTATATAAACTATATAGAGCAGCAAGGGAAATCAATTGTTCTTACATTCTTGAATTGTTCGCTCTTCACACACTCTCAATTTTAATCAGTCAAATGTGACTGATTCGAATAATTCGGATTCAACGACTAACAAATCAGTCAAAAGTGACTTTCCAAATCAGTCAAAAGTGACTTTCCAAATCAGTCCATTTGACTCACTGATTAAGCCAGTCATTTCAAATGATCCAATATGTTTAATTTTCATCTCAATAAGGTAAATATTTAGAAAAAAATGAACTAGTTGAATTATAAACCAAAAAAGGCGACTTTTTAATTAAAAAGATTAATTTTCTACAAAAAAGACGAATTGTAAACAAAATACATCAGTTTTCAACAAAAAATTTGAATTTTCAACTAAAAAAGATTGATTTTTAACCAAAAAAGACAAAAAAAACAATACAATGGTTAAATTTTCAACAAAACAGATGAATTTTCGATTAAAATGATGAATTTTAAACCATGAAAATGAATTTTTAACGAAGCAGTTCAACTTTCAACCAAGTAGTTGAATTTTCAATCAAATAAGATGAATTTGCAACCAATAAGATTAATTTTTTACCAAAAAAGACGAATTTTGAACAAAATACAAGGATTTTCAAGCAGTTATATTTTCAAGTAAAAAAGAGTGAACAGATGAATTTTTAACTAAAATGATGTGACATTAACCAAAAGAATAAATTTTTAACAAAGCAGTTCAACTTTTTACCAACTATTTGACTTTTTACACAAAATAAAACAAATTAATTTTCCGCTAAGAAAATTAATTTTCTACAAAAAAAGACGAATTTTTAACAAAATATATAAATTTTCAACCAAAAAATGTGAATTTTCAATTAAGAAGAATAATTTTCATTTTTGTTTGAAAATTAATTTTTTCAACTAAAAATTGAAATATACCAGTTTTGGATGAAAATGCAACTATTTGTCTAAAAATGTATAATTTTCAGTTGAGAATTCAAGCACTTGGTTGAAAATTTATGTATTTTGTTGATAATTGATCTTTTTTTGTAGAAAATTTATGTTCTTGAAAAAAAAGTAAACTTTTTGTTTGAAAATTTAACACATTTTTTGAATGACGAACTCTCATCTTAAAATTTCATTTTTGTTGGAGTGCTATTATTTTAGTGGAAAATTCATTTCTTTGATGGAAAATTTAACAGTTTTGTTGAAAATGTGTTTTTTTTCTGTTGAGAATATTAGTATTTCATTTTTGTTTGAAAATTGATCTTTTCTGGTTGAAAATTTTGGTTAAAAATAAATCTGTTTTGGTTGAGGATTCAACTACTTTGTTGAAAATTTGTATTTTTTGGTTGAATTCAACTCTTTTTGATTAAAAATTAAAATCTTCTCTTGTTGAAATATTATCTATAAGATGTAGCGTTGAGAATTTATTTTCTTTGTTTGAAAAATCATTATTTTAGTTGAAAATTCCAACTATTTGGTCGTAATTTAACTTTTTTATCAAAAATTTATATTTTCAGGTTGAAAATTTAGCTGTTTTGTAGAAAGAACGTCTTTTTGGCTTAACAATTCAACCACTTAATGAAAAATTTATATTTTTGGTTAAAAATTAAAATACTTTGGTACGAAGTTAAACTTTTTTGTTAAAAAATGAACAGTTTATTAGAAAAACTAACTATTCTATTGGAAATTTGTTTATTTTTTGGTTAAAAATGTTGTTTTACTAGAAAATATAGTTATTCCCTATTTTGTTACAAAAATTTCTTTCATAAGTGAAAAATTCAACAATTTGGTAGAAAATTCATGTATTCTGTTGAAAATTCATCATTTTTGAGAATTCATCTATTTTGTTGAAAATTCGCCTTTTTTAGCCAAATTCAACTGGTTGTAAATTCCTTTGTTTTCTTTTTGTTGGAAATTATTTTTTAAATTGAAAACTTAACAATTCCATTTGAATGTTCAACTGTTTTGTTGAAAATTCATCTTTCTTGATTAAATATCAATCTTCCTGTTGGAAATTCTCCTTTTCCGATTTAAAAGTCCAGTGTTTTGTAAATAATTCAGTTTTTAGCTTGAAAACTTAATTTTTTCTTAAAAATTCGTCTGTTTTGGTAGAAAATAAATCTTTTTGCTAAAAAATTCATTCATTTGGTTGAAGATTCAACTATTTTGTTGGAAATTCGTCTCTTCTCGTTGAGTTCAATTGGTTGATAATTCGTTCTTTCTTTGTTGAAAATTATTTTTTTCTAACTGCAAATTTTACTCTTCCATTTTTGGTTGAAAAGTTACCTTTTTCTAGTTCAAATTCAACTATTTGGTCAAAAATTCATTTTTTAAATGAAAATTAGTCTTTTGGTCGAAAATTAATCTTCTTGGTTGAAAGTTCATCTTTGGTAGGTTAAAAAGTCAGGTATTTCGTAAAAAAATTCAACTCATTTCCTAAAAGGTTAATCATTTCGTTGTATTTTAACTATTTTGTTAAACTCATATTTTGTGGTCGAAAAACCAACTCTTTTGTAAAAAATTCGTCTTTTTGATTTTAATAGTCAACTATTTGGTTCAAAATGCAACTACTAATTGTTTTGTGTCAATAATATTGGTCTTTAATGTATCTACACTAGGATGGTCCAAAAAAATTATTTTTCTAATTTTTTAAATCTCACCTCCTCATTTCGTGTCTTTTGGTGAACAAAATTTTCCTAATTTTTTGAGAGTTTAACAAAAATGTTTAGAGGTAGGGCACGACCTTTAAGGTATCCCAAAGTGTTCCAAATTCATTAAGTCCTGGAATTTTAAAAAGAATCGTAAAATCTTTACAGTCGTGATGTAAAACAGGACGAAAACTGATTTTTTTTTAATTCAATTTACCCTCAACTTTGCCAAAACTCACCCCTTAAGACACTAAAAGGTAATTTCAAGTGTCTTTTCTGAATTTTATGAAAGTAAAATGAAAATTTAAGTGGCAAATTATATAAAAAAATTTTAATACACAAATATAAAAAATAGTCCCCTCAGAATAAACATTATTCCCCTTTTCACCCCCAATAATCCATAAGAAATGACATGTTCTTTCTTTAAAACTTTTTCATTCAATATACATATATTATATATATTCATGTTCAATATATATTTTATATATTGAAATTGAAATTGAAAGTTTTAAAGGAAATGTAATTTTTTATGGGTAATTAAGGGTGAAATGGGGAAAAATGTTTATTTTATGGGCACTATTTTTGATATTTGTATAATAAAATTTTGTATATAATTTTTAACTTAAATTTTCATTTTACTTTCATAAAATTCAGAAAATACACTTAAAAATTACTTTTTAATGTCTCAAGAGGTGAGTTTTGGCTAAGTTGGGGGTAAATTGAATTTTTTTTTTTAATTTTCAGGCTTCGTACTATTCACATGGTAGTTTCACATCATCGTTGTAAAGTTTTTGTGATTATTTTTAAATTGCATAGACCTACTGAATTTTTAACACTCAGGGGTACTTTAAAGGCCGTGTCCTACATCTAAACATTTTTATTAAATCTAAAAAAGTTAGGAAAATTTTTTTTCACTTGAGGACACAAAATGAGGGGGTGAGACTTTGAAAAATCAGAAAAATAATTTTGTTGGACCACCCTAATCTACACAGATTAAGATTTTATTTTTTGATCGAAGAAGTATCACGTATTTCTGAAGGATTATATGTGGATCTATTTTCCAGATTTTGAGTTTCGTTCGGTTCAAAGACAATTGGAACAATACTTCTCAAACTTTCTTTTGAATTTTTCATCCGTGGCGCGAAAGAATATCTTGTATTGATAAAAATATCCATTATTCCAAGGGACTTATTTGGCGAGAGGGATCTCTATTTTCGCGTAAACTCTAAAATAGCACTGGAATGAAGGCGAGTCGCTTAAATAGTTTTCTCGCGTGCAGCACTGCAGGATTTTGTAGCTATAATGCAACGACAAAGTCAGCGTTAAGTCCCGGATGAGGGTCATAAATTGAACTTAACGCAGAAACGTTTGAGTATATCACGGGTGGGCTATACCCGCGATTAGCCTAATGCCCCGCGATGAAGTATTGCGAGAACGCGGATTAAACCCTCTGCACGCTATTGTTTCAGGGCGACCAAAACTAAATCTCAAGAAAATCCATTTACGACCCAAATTTAATTCCTGCCTGTGTATTACACCTACTTTAGAAAATTTCAATTTCAATTAGGATAACATTGAGCGACACTCGATAAATTAAAGACCAATATTATTGATATCACACGGAGAAAAATGGATGTTTAAATGTAGATGTTCAAAGGGTAAGATTGTACAACCTAAAATGTAGATATTCATGCCGAACATCTACTATCTTTTTGAGATGTTAGGCGTCAACATATTTTTATGTTAAACTGAAACACATTCAGATGTTAAAATCATCCGAGTGCATGCGCATCTCGCATTGGAATTTAACGACTATATTTGACAGCTATATATTTTTGATATTACAATTTTGGAATATTACAATTTCGGAAAATTTCCAATGAATGAAAATTAGCTATCCTTAATTAAAATTGGATAACGACTTTTTTCTGTCTACACGACAGAATAAGGTTCTTAAGTTTGAGGTTATATTGATTCGAACACATTTGAGAAAATGTTTGTAAATTTAAAATACAATTTTAGTTTAAGTAACCTAAAATAAATAGAATTTTAATTGCTGATTACAGATCCATTGTTCTCAGCTTACTTACCCCGTTTATATTTGTTATTTTAAATTACAAATATTAAACATAACCTCAGCTTCACTGAATGTATCATCTGATCGACATTTCATATACCCTTTATCTGTTCTTCATTTATGTGCAAACATTCATGTTTAATTTTAAATTCACAAATATGTTATCAATTAACTCCTTAAATGATCAAAAATAAGTAAACTCCTCAAATATTTCCAGCCGTTATTTGACATAACCATACATGTAATATTTCGGATATTTCAGCTGAACATTTTGGATGTTACAGATTAACATCTCACTTTTTAATATCTACATATACTCACCTGGAACATCTAGATTGCTGTCCTATAGTTTAACATAAAATATGTTAAACCTGAACATCTAGATGTTACGTTTAAACATCCATTTTTCTCCGTGTGTATACTAAGTCTAGTGCAGATTTTTCTAACAGTGTAAAGTGGCATGCAATTTGGGAGGGACATTTTACCTGAAATACGACTGATTCAAATGCTGCTGTGTTCAAATTCATAACTGGCGCCCCTGAAAATAACCTGTCCGAAATCGTTCGCCCCTCACAATGCCGCGCCCCTAGGCTATAGCCTACATTAGCCTATTGGAAAGGCCGGCCCTGGTAACTTTCTAATTATACTGTTGCTTTAGGGGTCATTCGTTTGTTTTTTTATATAAATTAATCTTATTCGTTGAAAATTCATATTTTGGATTGAAAATTTAACTATTTTGGTAGAAAAGAAGTTTCGTTTATTTAAAATTAATGTTTCCAACTGAAAATTTCACTATTAAATTTTTGGTGGAAGTTTTATCTTCTTTTAGTTGAAAATTCAAATATTTGATTGAAAACTGATGTATTTTGTTGAATGTTCATATTTTTTGGTAGAAATTTCTCCTTTCTTGTTGAAAATTAGTCTTTTTGGTTAAAAATTCAACTATTTGCTAAAAAATTCGTTTTTTTGGTCGAAGATTTATAATTTTAGATAAAAATTGATTTCTCTAGTTGGAATTTTGTGTGGTCGTTTTGATGAGTATCATACTTTTTGCTAAGACTAACCTGGTCGACATAAATTAACACCTATTATTATATTCCCTTTTTGGTTAAAAATTAAGCTTTTTGTTTAAAAAGTTAACTACTCCATTTTTGGTTTAATTTTCTTTTTAGATGAAACTTCAACTATTTGGCTTAAAATTCATGTATTTTTTTATAAAATATTTTTTGCATACGCAAGTTTCAAATTTTTCTGTTGCCGTAGGTGTCATTCACGAATTACGTACGGTATTTTTCTGAAATTTTCGACCCCCAAAAACATGATGCGTAGTCCGAAACACTTTTGAACGTGTGTAGTCCAAAAGCAAAAAGTGTGCAGTGGAAAATTAACATTTTTTTTAACCAGTTTTAATTTTTTAAAATTTAATATTAATATATTATATATATTTATATTATTTCTTATTTATTTTTAAGTTTTTTTTCAAGTTTTCATTTTCTAGCTTAACCAGTTTTTTAACCCAATATTTTGAAAATATTAAAAATAAAGATTTCAAGAATTTGGTTAAAAAGTCATTCTTCTGTGTTGAAAACTCAACTTTTTTATTGAAAATTCGCCTCTTTTGGTTAAATTAAACTGTTTTTAATTGCATTTTTTTTGTTTTTTTTTTGATTTATCAACTATTACATTTCATATTAAGAAGTTCTATTTTTGGTTGAAAATACAAATACTTGGTTAAAAGTTGAACTACTTTGTTAAGAATTGATTTTTTTGGTTAAAGATTCATCATTTTAGTTGAAAATTTAACTGCTTTCTTGAAAATTCTTTTTTTTTTATTAAACAATAATGGTTTCAACTGAAAATTCAGATAATCCATTTCAGGTTGATAATTTATCTTTTTGTGGAAAATTGGTATTTTTTCGTAGAAAATTCATCTATTTGGTTATATATTAAACTAGTTTGTTACAAATTTAATCATTTGGTGGGAACTTGAACAATTGTATTAAAAAATTATCCCTTTCTGGATAAAATTCCACTATTTTGCTAAAAATTTTTTCTAGGTTGAAAATTAAAATTTTTGGGTAAAAAAGTCAACTATTTGGTTCAAACTTAACTTTTTTGTTGAAAATTTTTTTTGGTCCAAAATTTATCATTTTGCATGAAAATTAATTTCTCTAGTTAAAAATTTTATTTAACTATTTTATTGAAATTTATTTATTTTTTCGTATGAAAATTACTTTTTTTCAGCTGAGATTTTTACTATTTAATTTTTGGTCAAAAAAATATATTTTTTTAGATGAAAAATCAACTATTTGGTTGACAATTCATGTATTTTGTTGAAAATTCATCTTTTTGGTTGAAAATTTAACTATTTGGTGAAAAATTCATTTTTTGTTGTTGTGAAGATTCATCATTTTAGTTGAATATTAGTTGACATACTTTTATATGAAAAAGCTTATTTGTGGAATTTGTTAATAATATCAAGAAACTTATAACAATAAATTACGCATTTTCTTTAAGAGAATTTTCTCTTTTTTAACTTGGTATAACTTCCTAATTTTCAAAATGTTGTTAAATCTTCTGGGAACCAAATTTGAAAGAACACTACAAAGTAAAAAAGTATATTTAACAAATTCACACTTTAAATTCAGATATGTACTTAAATTGAGCAAAGATTTATCTGAATTTAGTAAAGTTAATTTAAAGATAAATTCAGGCAAATTTTTGCTGAATTTAAGATCATTTCTGAATTTAAGTTGTAACCTTTTTAATTAGAGGAGACCATCTTACAATAGATAATGAATCTACAGTAGATAATCATCAATTTAAATTATTAATGTATGTAAAATAATGAATATAACTTAATTAATAGTTAGGACACTATATGTATTAATAATTCAGTGGGTTTGGCAATTTTGACTCATATTAAAAAGGACATAATTTTTTGTTGGAGTATCATTGCATAATATTCTTTTCCATTAAAAAATCTTAGTCGAATTTTATTTTCAAATTCCAAAAAACGATAACTTGTAGGATTATAATAAATTCCAGATTTTTTCTACCTGAGCTTAGATAATTCCTTTTACTTTCTAGTTTAGGTCAGGATTATAAAATGTTTGCCTAATCTCGATGTTTTCCTACCTGGCGGATGAGTCATCGGAGGCAAGATCGCGTCAGGTTGACAGTAAATTCCTGAGGTCAGAAAACGTGAGAAAGCATTGTGCTCGTGATGCTTTAAAAAGAGTAAGTCAAGCCCTTCGCCCTTCAAAATTTACCCATGACCTTGGCCCTTGAAACCATGAATCCATAAACCTGCGCTCAACAGACTAGAACGTCCCTGAAAAATTTTAAATGCTCCTCCGTACCTCCGTAAAGTGCAAACTGCAAGTATCGTATGTAGGTAATTCTCTACAAACAGGGCATTTTAGTGTGTAAATAATAATTGAGGGCTCGGATTTTATTGCCGCATATAAATTTTTCGCACTGAACGTAGTTGGCTTTCTGGTTTGAAAAGTAACTTTTTTGTTAAAAATTCAACTGTCTTCGAAAAAAATCGTATTTTTGGTTTGAAAATTTTACCATTTGGTTAAATCTTTAAATATTTTGTTAGATAACTCGTGTCTTTAACTGAAAATGTTATCTGTTTACACTACCATTGGAAATTCTGCGCATGACTCTTGTGAGCGCTATTAAAAATCACTGCTGACTTCCAACCACGATATGTCGGTGAAAAAAAAAGAGATAGGGCATTTTTTAAAACAGTTGGAAAGCTTATGAAATTCCACGTCTAGTGGTACCAAAAACATATTTTTTTCACCTTTTGAAAATAATACAGCACGTGAGAAGTTTAGAAACAAAATTCAAGATTTTCTCAAATTTTCTACCTCAACTTCAACTTTTAGCACGACCTAGGGAAATTCTTTCAGAAACCTCAAAATTATACGACATCGATCCTGAAATCTTATCTTTAATTTAAGCCAAGAAAACCTGAAAAATCTTTATGGGTACCCGAGATATGATTAAAAATGTTCAATCGTATCTGAGCTCAATTACTCACAATTAACACAATTACTTACAATTGAGCTCAGATACGATTGAACATTTTTAATCATATCTCGGTTACCCATGAAGATTTTTTAGGTTTTCTTGGCTTAAATAAAAGAAGGGATTTCACGCTCGATGTAGTATAATTTTGAGGGTTTTGAAAAAAATTTCCCTAGGTCATGCTAAAAGTTGAAGTTGAGGTCGAAAATTTGAAAAAAATCTTGAATTTTGTTTTTAAACTTCTCACGTGCAGTATTATTTTCAGAAGGTCAAAGAAATACATGTTAGGTACCACTAAACGTGGAATTTCATAAGCTTTCCAACTGTTTTAAAAAAATGCCCTATCTCCTTTTTTCACCGAAATATCG
Organism: Andricus grossulariae; assembly: GCA_011634705.1. NCBI lineage: Eukaryota > Metazoa > Arthropoda > Insecta > Hymenoptera > Cynipidae > Andricus > Andricus grossulariae. Next base: position 9,911 of record JAABKJ010001850.1, read on the forward strand.
TGGTTCGAAGTCAGCAGTGATTTTTAATAGCGCTCACAAGAGTCTTGCGCACAATACGGAAAATGGTCAAAGATAATTTCCGCTGATTCAAGGATCTTTCTTAATTCCTTCGTTCGTTTTCAGCTAAATGTTGAGCTACAATAAGGAATAATGTCCCTGTCACAGCTCAATTTTTTTACCATGTAGAGTTATACATTTTGAAGATCATACCTTTAGCAGAAATGAGTTTATCCATTTTGTAAAGGTTTTTTTCTGGATATGGAGACGTTCTTCTTGCAGGGCCTTAATTCGGCCCTGCTCAAACTTGAGAACGTCCTCCCTTTGAGTCATTCTCTTCTGAATCTCTGGTCCACCCCTAAATCGGTCAACCCTCGGCGGTGGATAGGTTGTAACGTGTTCGTAACCGTAAAAAGTTGCGTGGGGTGCGGCGCTTCGCCCAGCGCCGGGCTCATACTGCGCTCCTGCAATGAGAAAAAAAAAGAAGAAGACATTAACAAACATCAAGAAAATAACAAGAAGGAGAAAAAATATCCCGACGTCAAACCGCGCTCCCTCGAAATGCAAAATAACGCGAAACGAGCCGTAAAGGATGGATACGCTTTGAACACGAGAATGTCTTCCAGCCTGAATTCCCGGGATTATGAAGCTGAACAAATACCCTCTACCGACCGCGGCTGCAAAACGGCTGTTTCTGTTACAAAACACCACTTTTGCGACCCTTTCTTTCCAAGAATATATGGCCCATTTCATCCTTTCACTAATTATTCGCACGCAGAATAATTATTCCTTTTTTGCTCAATTTATCACCACAGCTTTTTTCAAACTCTTTTTCACTTATTATTAAATGTATTTAAACTATATGTGATTGATATGTTACCATTTATAAATTTAAGGGATTTCACAAGATTTGAAAGATTTCCAGTGATTTGAAAGTATTTCAAATAATTACACCATTTTTACTTAACTTAACGATACAATGGAACCTGGATTTGTGCACGGTTTCGGGCGTGGCACTCAGTGGCCTTAAACACAAATCCAGCGACTCCAGACGTAAACAGGCAGGACCGCATGAACCATGTTTGTTGGATTTGGACGCATAACGCAACCTGATGCAACTAACGCGGTGAGAGTGCGGCCCTCATGTTGTTTGTCACGCTTGAATGAGCACCGCCTCTCTTTCATTCCCGCGCTCCCTGCATCAACAAAATTCGGAGGCCATCACTTCCAGGAACGCACAAACACAGTTTACGAAAATCCAGGTTACATTGTATTTCCAAAGCTTTTTAGGGGTTTTATTATAACTCAAGGAATCTCAAAAGATTTCAAGAAATTACATTTATTTAATTATTATTATTTATTTAATTAATTTCAAGAGTTTGAAGAAAATACTTCATTTCAGACGGATTTTATGTGACTTTATGTAATTAGGAGCGATTTCCGCGGATTTCAAGCGATTTCAAGAGATTCTGAATTTTTTTTTAATTTATTCACGGATTTCAAAGCATTTTTTGAGATATTGAAGTATGTTCACGAATTTTCAAGGATACGAGGCGATTTTAATGGGATTTCGAATATTTGAAGATATTTCATCAGATTTCAGAGGATTTCAAAAGATGTAACAGAATTTCAAACTCTATAAATTTGAATCAGTTACCTTTTTTACTAATTTCAATCAGTGACTGAATTCTAGCTTTGAATCAGTTACTCTTAACTTATGAATCAGTTAATTTTACCAATTCATCAGTAAAAATAACTGATCCATATAGAATTCAGTCACTGATTGAAATAAGTAACAAAATTTAACTGATTCTTTGGAGAGAAGCGTTTCCGAATATTATTTAAGGGATTTCAGGGAATTTTAATGGATTTCAATACATTCTAAGGGAGCTCAAGGGATTCGGAAAGACTGTCACGGATATGAAAAATTTCAATGAATTTTAAAGGAATTTAAAATATTTCCAGAGATCACATTAAATTTCAAAATATTTCACGGAATTTCAAGGATTTATACTAATTCTTAAAGATTTTAAGTAATTTCTGCGGATATTCAAGGATCTTCGATTTTGTCTTGCATTAATGACGCTTGTAAAGGATTATAAAGGATTTTAAGAGAATCCAAAAAAAGTCACGGAATTTCAAAGGATTTTAAAGTATTTCATGTAATACTGAAGTATTTCCACCAATTCTGAAGGATATCAGAAGATTTCAAAGGATTGCAGGAAGTTTCAAAAGATGTGTATAGATTTCAAAGGATTTTTAGAGATTGAAGGGGGTTTCGGTGATTTCACGGGATTTCAATGGATTTTAACAGATTTCAAAAGATTCCAAAATACATCCACGGATTTTAGAGGATTTCGTAATACTTTAAAATATGTAACGAAATTTTAAAGGATTTCTGAATATTATAAAGAATTTTAAGAAAGTCGAGGATTTTTAATAGCTTTTAAAAGATTGCAATGCATTTTAATATATTGTAAGAGATTTCAAGAGATTCGAAAAAAATTGCCACGGATTTTTAACGATTTCAAGAGATCTCATCAAGTTTCGAAATATTTCACGGAATTTTAAGGAATTTAACCGATTTTTTTAGATTTTAAGGGATAATAAGTGAGATTAAATTACTATTATATCATTAAGCCGTTTCCCTTTCGGGGTAGGCGTGATTTCCAAATAAGTCACGGGATTTTAATGGGATTTTGATTATTTGAAAGAACTTGAAGAGAAAAAATAAGATTTTAAAAGATTTGCATAGACTTGAAAGGATTTTAACGGATTATAACAGATTCAAATAGGGTTCAGGATTTCACGGGATTTTAAGAAATTTCAAAAAAATCCGAAATACATCCACGGATTTTAGAGGATTTCGTAATACTTTAAAATATTTAACAAAATTTCAAAGGATTTCCGAATATTATCAAGGATTTTAAGGAAATTCAAGGATTTTGAATGGCTTCTAAAAGATTTCAATGGATTTTAATACTATATTGTGAGGGATTTTAAGAAATTCGAAAAAAATTCCCACAGATTATTAAAAATTTCAACGAATTTTAAAGGGATTTCAAAGATTTAAAGAGATTGCATTTAGTTTTGAAATATTTCACATGAAATTTTAAGAAATTTAACCGATTTTTACAGATTTTAAAGGATAACAAGTGATTTTAAAAGATTTTAAAATAAGTCACGCGATTTTAATGGGATTTTGAAAATTTGAAGGGACTTGAAGAGATTTCAAAAGATTTCAGGAAATTTTAAAATATTTGTAAAGATTTCGAAGGATTTTAAGGAATTTTAAGAGTTTTAAAGGGGATTCAATGATTTTACGGAATTTTAAAGGATTTTAACCGATTTTTAGAGATTTTAAGGGATTTCACGGAGTATAAAGGATTATAAGAGATTTTAAGAAGTCATGGGATTTCAAAGGATATCATGTGATACCGAAGTATTTTCACCAATTTTGAAGGTTATCAGGGGATTTTAATAGGATTTCGAAGATTTGGGCTTTAGAGAGATTGTAAAAGATTTCAGGAAATTTCAAAAGATTTCTAAAGATTTCGAGGATTTTAATGAATCTTAAAAGATTTGAAAGAGATTCGATGATTTTACGGGATTTCAAAGGATTTTAAGAGATTTGAGAAAAATTCCTTTCAAAAGAGTTCCATGATTTTGAATATATTAAAAGGCATTTTAAGAGATTTGGAAAGATTCCAACGGATTTCAAAGATTTCAATGGATTTCGAAACTTTTCACAGAATTTCAATGATTTTAACTGATTTTAAGAGATTTCCACGCATTTTAAAGGCACATATAAGAGATTGTTATGAGATTTCGAAGATTTCAAGCGATTTTTGAAGGATTTTCACAGTATATAAACGGTTTTAAAAGATTTCCATGAAGCTTAATCGTTTCAAAAAAATTTAAGAGATTATGTACAATATCCATGGAATTTACAGGATTTCAAAGATTTTCAGGGATCAAACAAATAATGACAATAGTAGAAAAAGTAATTTGAACATCCAAAACAGGTATTGATTAAAATATTTTTAAATTAATTAGAAATATGAAACTTATGTAAGAAAATCGTTCGATCTCCCCAACCCGATTAAAGATTCTTAAGCCCCCCCCCCTCCGCCAACGAAAAAGCATAACGTAATTAGTGAAGGCTCCCAAATATAATGCAAAAAATTACTGTTTTCAAGATTATCCATTAGCAGTGTCTAGTTACAAAGTGGCTACACTTGGTTAATTATCGCATACTTGATAGTTTAAAAAATGATCGAGTACTTAAATAGTTGTGCGTGCGGTTTACATCGTGTTTGTTCTTGAAGGGTGGTAGTTGCTCGAATCGCCCACGGCCTCAAAATTGCGCCAACTGATTTTAAGTGCAAAATTGATTGGCAGAGATGGTTTATTGTCAAATTGGGTGGTCTTTCTTGATATTTATATTCTTTTGAAACTATTGATTAAAATAAATATAATACACTGTAAAAAACTAGAAATCTCTTTGTTTACGGGATCATTTTCTGCGTGTCCTATTTTTGAATAGGAGAATTTCATGCTCTTATTTTCAATGTGAAACGACTGAATCTGGGTTCCTACCAGTGGTCTCATTTTAATAGCACTCGAGACTATTTTTTCCGAGTCTTATTTTAATACCTGAAAATAAACCTGAAATAATACATTGGATAAAAAGCAATCTTGAAATAATAATTTTTAAAAAAGTTTCCTTGACAAAAAGTCTTGAGCAAATCCCACTAATATTCCTGGTCAAAATTCAAAGCCTCAAGTACAGATGATGATTTCTATAGTGTCTACAAGTAGAAATAAAAAATTATCACATCTTTCGCAAAAGGTCAGCATATTTTTTTGTCAACACAAAGCCCCCACGCATTCCACTCGAGTATCTTGTCAGTTGAAATGAAATGACAAACATCAACGATTGTCTGGAAGCCGTGTCTTGATAATCGTTTCCACTTTAATTAATCACACGCCCTTGGACATCTTGTGCAACAACTTATTTGCACTTGTATCATACATCTTTTAGTTCGATTTTTCATGAATATAGACAATGAGAAAAGCGATACAAAATTACAAAAGTGGAATTCTACTTTTGTATATAAAAAAGAGAAATAAACTGCTTGATGACGCATGGGTATGTATGCAGTGCCTCAAAAGCAGTGCCATTTATATCAACTCGAATTTCAATCCTTTTGAAGCTCAGGCCACGTTCTTTACTGTTTTAAATTAGCACACAAAAAGAGGCAAGTGAAACATAGAGACGAGTATTCAACTCGTGCGAACGATCTGCCTTCTGTCAGATCTACAAAAAAAAGATTGATCTGGTCTTAATCTCATATGTGATGACATCACTCTTGAGAATAATTTTTATTGATATGACATTAATAATGTTTATCGATATTCGCTTTGACCACAAAAAATTATACAATGAATGGGAAAAAAATTAAGTGATAATCCCATGAAAGATGCCCTTTTCGACCTTGATGTGGATGAAATTTACTCTTGCTTCAAGTGGATTAAGACTTTAACGTAACCAGACTAATTACGTGAAACAGACAAGTTCTGTTCTCGGCTTCTCACCACCGAGTTGTAATCTCGACTCTGCATATCAAACTATGTTCATCAAGCAAAGTTTAATTCAAGAAATTTATGACCCCATTATTCCACAACCAGAAGATTAGATGAGTTTGAATTTACAGGTTGGTATTATCGATAATAATCAAATAGCAAAGAAGATGCAACGCTGATTTCGTGCCATAGTTTAATTAAGCGAAACGGTGCGGCAGTTTACTGGGAACGCAGCTGAACATTCCTTCATTAAGACACTAGAATGGATCGTTGAAAGTATTTTATTATTCTCCAATCGGTTTTCTTCCATAAAGATTCTTTCCAATGATCCTATAGGCTTTTTAAGGAGAACCGTAAAGTCTTTACAAGAAGGAGATACTCGGATTTTTTACTCAAATTAGGAATGCCAAGAAACGAGCCATGGAGCAAAGAGAAAAGCAAGAAAGAACCGAAAATATTCCATCTTAATTGAAACAAAATACATCAGCAAAGATCTTGTCAGACTTCATGATTTTCTAAATGTTAATTGTATAAAATGGAATGTCATCCCAACAGATTAATTTTGCAAACGTATCGATCGTATTATCAGTAGGATGACAACGCGCTCTGACTTGTCATTTCTATCAGTATTCCTCCATCTACTGGACCAACATTCCTGCTGTTTGTATTCAAAATAATTACAAACTCATTTAGCAGTTGTCGAATCACTATTCTCTCGGTGGAATTTATAGATTTACTTCCAAGTAAAATTCGATATTCAAGATACGTGATATTAATTAAATCAATACAATTGGCTACACTTTCTAACAAATTATAAGATTATATCCTCGGATTATTTAACAGAAAACAACATTTAAAATCACTTGACATTAAGTGTGACCAAGTCTCGTATATTAAGTAAGTGGTTTCAATTATGGCCGGAATATCTTCCAAGACCTATCGCATAATTCAGTCATAAATTAGAGCTAAATAATGTCTAAATGTCCAAGGCGTGTCTTTCACTTAAAAATAAAGACTCGTTTTAAAAATATCCTTTAACGAACGCTAAACTGGCGCTCTTTTGTACATTCAATCCTTTTTTGTTTCTAATTTTACAATCCAATCATGCAGTAATATTGGGCCTCTAAAATGCGTAATTCTTTAGGGGCCGTCCATAAACTACGTTACCAATTTGAGAGAGGTAACGGTACAGTTCAATAATAACTTAATAAGTTTCAAAATAACTTTTATGTTTCAGATTTCACACTCTTTTCCGAATTCCCCTCTTTTCCCCCTTTTTTAAGACTTCCTTTTCCCCTGTTTTCAAGAAACTTACACTTTTTCTCGTTTTTTAGCTCAAATATGAACTGAAATAACAGAACCCCATAAGAAAATCTAACAATTTTTTACTAAAAGTTGTTTTTTTTTGGTTAAAAAGTCTACTATTATATTTTTAGTTCAGATTTCATCTCGTTTGGTTACAATTTCTACTATATGGTTCAAAATTTAATTATTTTGTTTAAAATTCAACTATTTTGTAAAATAAATCATCTTTTAATCAAAAATTCCACTACTTGGTTGAAAGTTTAACTACTTTGTCCAAAATTCATTTTTTTGGTTGATAATTAACTTTTTTAAGTAAAAATGTAACTATTCAAATTTTGGTTCAAAAATTGATATTTTTAATTGAAAATTGATCTTTTCTATTGTGAAAATTCAACTATTTAGTGGAAAACACTTTTTTTATGGTAGAAAATTAATCTCCTGGGTTAAAAAATCATCTTCTTGGTTAAAAAAAGTCAACTTTGGGTTGAATGTTGAAATCTTTTTTAGAAATTCATTTTTTTAAAAGATTCATCATTTTAGTTGAAAATTCATCTCTCTGGTTAAAAATTCAACTAATATGTTGAAAATTCTCTTTTTTTTAATGAAAATTATGTTCGTTTTTGGTTGAAAACTAATTTTTTAACTAAAAATGCGTCTATTCTATTTTGTGTTGAAAATTGATGTTTTCTAATTGGAAATTAAGGTATTTGGTTAAAAATTTATGTATTTCGTTGAAAATTTGTCTTTTTGTTGTAAATATTTGGTTGTAAATTATTCTGTTTTGGTTGAGGATTTAGCTATTTTGTTGAAAATTCGTATTTTTTGCTTGAATTTAACTTTTTTTAAATTTAAAATAAAAATATTTTTTTCGTTGAAATATTAACAACTATTACATGTTTCGTTTAAAAATTAATATTCTTTGATTGAAAATTTAACAACTAGGTTTAAATTTAAACAACTTTTTAAAACAATCTTTTTTTTGTTGAAGATTCATCATTTTAGTTGAAAATTCATATTTTGGGTTTAAAATTTAACTTTTTTTGTTGAAAATCCATTTTGTTCTGGTTAAAAATTAATTTCTTTAAACCTATCCCTTTTTTTCTGTTGAAAGTTTATATTTTATACGTTTTTTGCTCAATATTCATCTTTTTGGTTGAGGATGCAACTATTTGGTTAAAAAATCACTATTTGCTTTAAAATTAATCTTTTATGGTAGAAAAGTCATCTTTCTTTGTTGAAAATAAACTTTTTTTGTTGAAAAATCAATTGTCTTAGAAAAATTCCTCTTTTTGGCTTGAAAATTTAACTATTTGATTAAAAGTTCAACATTTTATTGCTTGAAAGTTCAATTATTTGGTTGCTAATGTTCAAAATTAATTTTGTTGTTGAAAATTCGAGTTCGCGGGTTAAAAATTTATCTTTTCGTAGAAAATCTGTTTTGGTTAACAATCAACTACACCCGACTGACGGTTTAGCAGTTCCTAGAACTGCTGGCCCACACAGTTTCTCAGCTCAAGAGGCGAGAGACGGTTGCGCTCATCTCGGAAGGGCCGCAGTGCAGGAGTACTCACTTGAGTATATTGCGCAATATTCTGCATTCAAATTGGAAACAGTTCAGAGGGCCCTGACTGTTTACGTTTCGATACTCCCGATTTAGCAAAAATTGTTCTTGCCGGCAACCCCCGACACTTAGGTTAAACCGAGAGTCGGGTGCATTTGGTTGAAAATGAAATACTTTAAAAATACTTTAAAAATACTTTGGAAATCTTTTAAAACCCTTTAAAAACTGAAAATCCTTAAAATGGCTGGAAATATTTTTGTAAAAACTTGCATCTTTGAATTTAAAGCGTTTCCAGGTCTCTCACTCACTTTAGAGGTAAAAAATAATGTGAATAGTATTACAAATTTTTAAAAATAGTGTCATAACATTTTTCAAGTATTAAAAATGAACTTATAAATGTTTATTTTAAATGTTATCATTTAGTCTATCAAAATGCCTATTTATTTATCGCAGGCTTTCACAGTCTTTCCCCTTTTTCATTTTTCTACTTAAATGCAAACTATTAATTTTTTGGTTAAGAATTCATGTTTTTATTTTTAAAAAATTATTATTTGGTTCAAAATTGAATTATTTTGTTGATAATTCATCAATTTTGTTAAAAATTCAACTTTTTTGTTAAAAATTCAACTATTTTGTTATAAAGTCATATTTCTTGGTTGAAAATTCTGTTTTGTAGAAAATGCCTCCTTTTGGCTTGAAATTTCATCAAATTGATTGACATTTTGTTTGTTTCTTGAGTAAAATTTTTAAAAATTGTAAATTCGACTATTTTGTTGAACGTTCATCTTTTTGGTTCGAAAATTCATCCCTTTCTGCAGAAATTTTATCTCTTTCAGGTACAAAAGTTATTGAAAATTCACATTTTTGGGTTCAGAATTCAACTGTTTTGTAGAAAAGTGAAGTTTTCAGCTAGAAAATTCAAGAATTGGCAGAAAATTTACCTATTTGTTAGAAAATTTATGTATTTTCTTGAAAATTCGTTTCCTTTTGGTAGAAAATCAATTTTTTTGGTTAAAAATAAAACTGTTTGGTTGAAATTTAACCTGTTTTAGATAAGGACTCAAGTATTTGTTAAGAATTCCTCCTTGCTCCTTAAATCTCATTTTTATTTTAAATTAAAATATTTACTTTGTGAAATAACTATTACATTTTTCGTTGAAAATTCACCTTTCTAGGTTTAAAATTCAACTTATTCGTTGCGAATTATCTGTTTTGTTGATCATTCATGTTCTTGGGTTAAAAATTAAACTGTTTACAAAAAGTACGTACTTTTGGCTTGAAAATTCAACAATTTGGCATAAAATTCTACTATTAGAGACAAAATTAAACTGTTTCATAGAAAATTCATTTTTTTAAATTGAAAATTAATTCTCTCAATACAATAAAATTTGGACTAACATCACATCCATTGTTCAAACTGTTTAGTAAAAAATTTATGTTATTTCTTGAAAATTCGTATTTTTTGGTGGAAAATTAATCTTTTTGGTAGAAAAATTCAACTATATGGTTAAAAATGTATGTATATTTGGTTGAAAATTCGTCTTTTCTGGTAAAACATTAATCTTCTTACACTGTTAGATGTAAGTTCATGAAATTTCATGAAAATGTTAGTGAAGCTTTTTACACTACGGTTAGTCAAAAACTCATTGAAATTTCATGCAACACTGAAATTTTTTGTAAATGTTCATCAATATCCTATGGATATGCAATGTAAATAGTGAAACTTTTGTAAGAACAGTTCTCTGAAATTACTTCTTTCGAAATGACAAAGTAAAACCAATTTTGTACATATGATTGCAAAAAATGTATTAATCGATAGAAAAATATATCACATAGAAAGCTTCTAAACTTCATTTTCAATGCATGTTTATAAAATTTACGTAAACCACAGTGAAATTTATTCAGCAGCCAATAATATTTTATGTACAAGCAATTAAAACAGGTTTCAGAGTCAATTTTATGAAATTTCAATAACTTTTGCTTCAAAATTAAGTTTCGTGTCACTAAAGATTAATGAATATGGTCTCAAATTAATTTTCAAATCCAAATTTATGAAATTTCAGTGACATAAGTCATCGAAAACTGACTGCAATTTCAAGAAATTTCTAACATTATAGTTGAACATTCAACTATTTGGGTAAAACTTTATGTATTTTGTTGAAAATTAATCTATTTTAGTAGGAAATGAATCTTCTGGGTTGAACATTCATCTTGTTGGTTACAAATTTAAGTATTTTGGTTGAAAATTCAACTATTTTTTTGAAAGATCATCTTTTTAGCTTGAAAACATTTTGGATTAACTTTTTTTTCTTCATTCACTGAAAAATTGTTCTTGGTTGAAAATTCGTCTTTCAATTTTTGGATGAAAACTGCCGGTATGTTTCGATTCGTTGAGATGACGCACATATTATTTTAGCCAATTAGCGAAGAAGTTCAAAAATATTTTTCGAGTAAAAGTAAAGAAATAGTGTCATCGCTCAAAAAAAGTGCCAAATAGTGTAAACATTGTGGTGAGTCCGAAGCCTGCCTTTCATATTACATTCAACATGGTATCTACATTAATTTGATTAAAAATAATTTATTCCCCTATTTTCGTAAAAAATCACCCTATTTCCCCTGTTTCGAGTGAATTTTGGGCGTATTGCAATTGAAGTTTGTTCTACATTTCGCGTGGGTGTAATCGAGAGCAATAATGAGCAGGTACCTCATAGATTCGATTACATACTATAACCGGGAGCTACAGGCTGTGCCGTAGCCGTAGCGTCTGAGGCCAGGGAAATAGTAGGCATGTGGTGAATTCCTCGACCGTGACGTATAGCAAACCGTAAGCCGTAAGGCACTCTCAAGTCGTTCAGTATCTTCTAGAATCTGTTGATATATTTATTGTACACCTGCATTTGTAAGCAAATAATGAAACGCGTGCCTAGAGCACTGATATAATCAATTATGTGGGGAACCAGATTTACAAGTTTCTGGGTCATTTCAACAATAAATCATCCGCATCATCAATTCCGCCATTTCATCGTTTCAATTTTCCCACAAGAACTCGACAATAAGTATTTGAGAATGTTTACTATAACCTCGTCCTACATATTCCTTCCGGTGAAGAACACTTGTATAATAATCCAATTATATACGATAATCGAATCGCAAGGTGACAATTTTCTCACGGTGGGAAAAAATTGAGGTTGACTTTTAAGCTTTTATAATAATTATTATTCAATACTAATTGATTTATTATACAAAATTTGAAGAAAAAAAAATTTACATTTAGAACTTCAAGGTAAAATATATGATGTAGGGGAAAGTGGGGTATGGTGTCAGTGCGGGGCATGGTGACTCTTGCAAATAATGCTCGTGTTTTTTTATTTTTATATTAGTTTTGTCACATAAAATAGCTTTCTTGAGTACTAAAGAAAGCTATTTTACGTAAAAAACTAATATGAAAATGAAGAAACATGAGCATTAGGTATAAGAGTCACCGCGATCCCACACTGACACCATACCCCACTTTCCCCTACAAATGTTACAAATGAGTTTATGACTTAGTAAATGAGACCTTATGGTTTCAGAACTCTTATAAGTAATATCTATGAAACATTTGCTACATAAGTGTTACATAACCACAATCTCACAGAAGTTCTATAACATTCGTTGAAATGAATAAGTGAAAGTAGTTACTAAAAATCATAGTGCCAAATATGTTCTATATAACATTTGATACGATATAATTAAAAAATACATCGTAATTCAAAACCGCCTAACTCATCACAGGAAATCACAAGTAATTTATTACTGACTGATTGATAATAACAAAAAGTTATTTAATAATATGTTTTCAAAAATTTGTGGATATCCAGCCAATTTTTCAAAAGTTGTCTATGCTTCCCTATATTTGCATAAACATATAATAAGATCCTCTTTAATATATCAAAAAGCTTACAAATTTGCAAAATTTAAATATAATCTATTGAAATCTTCAACAAAATTTACAACCCGTGAATTACTTTTGAATCTGCTGAAATATACAATATAAACTCATTTTTAATCTATTGAAACTCCTGAAAATTTTTTAAATATTTTCCCCATCGAATTCCCCTGAATCCTTTACAGTTCCTTATATCTTAGAAATTCAACAAAAAAAGATGGGTTCTCTGAAATCTTAAAAAATCTTGAGAATTTTATATTTTTTCCCCCCTTGAAATCTGTATAGATATTCTTTTTAAAAAAAGTTCTGTATTGAATTGATATCCATAATTAACTCAAATCCCTTCGTCTCTTCTAAAGTTTTTAAATTCATAATTTCCGTTGAATAATAACGCTGTTACTATATTTATGAGATCTGTTTGATTTTCATTAGTTAAATTTTGAAGCAAGTTATATCACTTTTATCAATTTCAGATTGTTTATAGAGCAATTTTCTTGTGAACATTATTTCACAATGATCAACACATTTTTTAATTACTTGGATTTATCAATAATAAACAGTTCAATAGTAATATAATTGAATTATATCTCAAATAAAATACCCTGACATATATTCCATATTATACTTATTGTCAACATATATTTGAAACATTATTAGAACTTAGTATTTATTGAATAAATTAGACTAAAAAAATATTACAGAATTTATTAATTATTAATTATAATATTAAAACAAACTTATTCAATTATTACATTACAGCCTTGGACCTGGAACCGCGCAGTACTTCCCTGTCTTGCTACAAATAACTAATCCAAACAAACAGTCTTTTCTCTAAAAATACAATTTCGGCGCGTATTTTCCATGGCTCTCATAAGAATTACATCACATCCAGTCTACAAAAAATTAGTTCAAGTTTTTTTTTCATTTTCCAATTTCCGCCAAATTTTCATTGATTGCAAGTTCCATTCATATCGTCAATACTCCCACACTTCTGCAGATTGTAAACAGCATTTTTTTCAAAATGCGTTGAAAGTACATATTGAATTTTATCCTGCAAGAAAAGATTAGATTATTGTATTTTATTCCTTTTAGAGTAATTTTTCCTTTTGTGACCTGGAAATTTATAAAAGACTCCATCTTTAGGAATGCAGGAGAATACGTGTCCACACCAAATTTGGTCATCCCAGTCTCCATTCAGGGATATACGTTTCTTCTGTAGGCTATGGGCAATGATGCAAGAGATGTTGTTGCATTAACTGGTCTTCTTGTTTTTCATTATATTTTGGGGTTTTCTAAATTTTGTAAATTTTAGAGGAACTGAACCAACTTTAAAAATAATTTTGCAATTATATCTTTCGTCAGTTCGTCGGAAGTTTACTCAGAACTGAAGGCAAAAGTAAGATATAAATTTTCAAGGGTGTCGGAGAACATACATATTGTTTGATAATTTTGATAAACTTTTTTGCATAATATTCTTTAATTTAATTTATAATTCTAGCAAAGAAGTTCAAATTGTTTTTTATCATACAATTTGATTGCTGGAAAAAGAAATCCTGGTGGAAATGTATTTTTTGCAATAAAATAGATCCATGTGAAAATTGTAATTTTTTGTTAAAATACTTTTCCACCAGGGAATATTTTCATTTTTAAATCATAATATGCTTTTATTGCACAATTTTTATATAACAATATACATTTTAATTTCAGAATATCTTTTTAAAGTATCCATAGAGAATGATGCACGTTATATCAAATTTATTTAATAACATATTATAAACTTCAATTTTAAGCGTTAAATCAATATTTTACTAATACAGAATTCTATAAATTATTCAATAAAGATTAGGTAATCGACAATCTGTTAACGCGATGAAAGTTAAACTTGTAAGATTCAGAGTGGGCCGAGCATTTGTACATATAAATTATTTAAAACCATTAAATTTACATTTAATATACCCAGAATCTTACAAACAGTTAATCAAAAATATAACAAGAATATGCAAAAAAATAAGTCTTCATACGCCAACTAAAATTAATATATTTTAATATTGTTTTCAATTATTTTTTTTTATTTTAAGTTTCAAAGTGTCTCGCCATCTCGATATTGATTTTGTGAAATTTTTCTCAAAAATTCAAATATGAATTGAAATTCTTCAAATTTTTTTTTTTTTTTTTCAAATGTTTAAATGGTTAAATTCTGAAAGCTTAAACTTTAATCTCTTAACAATCGCTCAATTCTGAAGTTTTTATATTTAAAGTTTTATTTTGAATTATAGAAATTAAAATTTGTGCAATATTTCACCTGCAAATCATTGCACACACTTTTTTCTTTGTAAGCTGACTGAATTATTGTAATATTTATTATTTGAATTTTCCAAAATTCATATTTTGACACTTCGAAAGTTTTGAAATTGTTCAATTCTAGATCATCTCAAAGAATTTCCAGAAACACAATTATAATAATTGTCATCCATGCTGCCCTCCACATAATAAGAGATATATTTCAGGGATTTATAAATCCCCTCTCCTGCACCTCTCGACACCATATTTTCAAAAATTGACGTATAATCATGTATTAATTATTAATTATAATTATTTTTAATAATCAGATTAGCCATCAATCCGTTTGTATCCATTTTTTATTTTAGAAGGCTATATACTTGAAATTTAGAAGGAAAAATTGTGAATTTTATTTGATTTGATTCATTAAACATTAATTTAGACTACACTTTTGTATTATTGCTACAAATGATGAAAAAACATTGTCTATAGGGGAGAGGGGGGTATGATGGCGCACCTAAAATCAAAAATTAAATGAAAAGAAAAATATACAATCCTAAATAATGGGAAAATGTGCTTTAGGTAGCTTGATATCTTAGTTATAGTCAGTAAAGAAGATTTTAGTAAGGAAGATTTTCAAATAAAAAATACAAGAAAATAAATACGGCACCTGCCTTATGTTTCCCGACAGTTCGGGTAATCTGGCGCACCACTGTTATTATTTCATATTGCAATATATTAATAATTAATTGACTTATTTTTAACATTAATTGAACTCAGAAAAAATATTCTTTAAATCAAAGAAAAATATTTATTAGCTCTCAGCCAAAGAAAAGTTTCTTTGATTCAGAGAAATTTCTTTTGATTCAAAGAAACTAATCATGTTCAAAGAAATGGTTGTTTGTTCCAATGCAAATTGTTCTTTAATGTAAAGTGACTTTCTTCATTTTGAGCTTGTTTTTGATTAAGTAAAAACAATATGCTTAAGAAACGGTTTTTTTAATCAAAGACAAATATTTTTCTCAGTGTATGCTGACATTAATTTAATACTTTTCGAATTCAATTGCTCTCAAATTAACTAAAAGTTACCTAAAAAAATCCTATAGAAAAAACTTGTGATAAAATTATTCTGAAAAATCGATATATTGTGAATTTTGTATCACTGACATATTATGCAAGAATTTAGATGATAAAACTATTTTCGTGAGCCTAACTATTATAGTTTTGTTGTTGCTGTTGTAAATAAGGATACACCAGCTAAGTTCCGCGCCAACTTACCCTCCTCACCCCTACTCGTTCCAAAAAAATGCGACTATTAGTACCAAAATTTCGGTACATGTAGCCCCTTTTCCAGATCCCACTATTCGTACAGAAAAAAGCCAGCTATTTGTACCGAATTTTCGGTAGTCGTAGTCATAGTCTTATAAAAAGAGGGTGGCCGCAAAACTTCATTCTCAAAATTCCCTGACTTTTCCCTGAATAATTTTTCATTTTCCCTGACCATTAATGTTTAAAAAACAAAACTCTATTCTTGTAACTTTAATAATTTATTATTTTCAGGGCTGCCACAGCCTAATTCACTCGAACAAAGTGAACTATTTTAACACAAAAAGCGACTAATAATGTGACTAATGTTCTTATGAATTCAAAATATTTCGATTCATAAGGCTACAAAATGATTCACGTTAAAGTTAGAACATTTTTTTTAATGAAATAGAAAAAATTAAAAAATCCAAAAAATTCCATTGATGACAGTAGCATTTCATTTGCCCTGACCAAAATGTTTAAAGAACAAAATTCTAATCTTGTAACAGTTTTAATATAGAATCTTTCATAAATGGAATAAGACAATTTTAAATTAAAATTAATAAATTTTTACTAATTCAAATTTAATAAAAATTAATACATTTAATAAAATAAAATTTAATTTAGCCTATTTTATTTTACAAAAGTGAAAAAGTGACCTACTTAAGAGGATCTTGTCATATAGATGGGCTTTGTAGGATTAAAAAAACTATTCATTGCAGAAACATGACATTTTAAAGAGATGTTGCTCTTTATTGACTTTTACTACGAAATGAATGGTTTTTAAAAATTATGTGTCAGTCCCAAGATCTGAGCTGTCAAAGTAGACCATGCAGTTTTTGCAAGGGTAGACGGCGTGAAGTGTAGAGCCTTGGGAATTGATTTTGGAATGAAAAGTGTGAAACACTTTTTGTTTATTTTTGAGTAATTTAATTTTATATAAATATTTTTGAAATCGGCCAAGCCGTTCTCGAGCTATCGTGCACGCTAGTTCGAAAAACGTGGTTGTGAGTAAAAAAGCGTTTATTGGGACTGACACATAATTTTTAAAACCCATTCATTTCGTAGTAAAAGTCAATAAAAACATCTCTTTAAAATGTCATGTTCCTGCAATGAATAGTTTTTTGTAATCCACGCGCGAAGTTGAGGCGATACAAACCACATCTATATGAGAAGGTCCACTTAAATCCAAAAGATGACTAAAAGTGACTAATAAGACTACAAAACAATTCAAGTTTCAAGAAAATTTTTAATGAATTAAAGAAAACAACAAAATCCCAAAAATGCCATTGATTTCGGTAAAATTGGAGAGAGAATCCTCGGACATCTTATAAAATCCCTTTAAATATTTTTGAATATCTTAAAACCTTATAGTTTCTGAAATACTTTTCCATATCTTCCGAAATTCTTTAAAACCGCATGAAAAATTTTGGAAATCCTTCAAAATCATCAAAGCCCTTGAAAATTCATTGGAATCTTTGAAAATACCCTGAAACATTTTAAATACTTTGAAATATTTCGCAATCCCTAGAAACTTTTTAAAGCTCTTGAAAATGCATTGGAAACTTTTATTAAAATATACTCAAATATTTCGAATCCCCTGAAATCTTTTGGAATCCCTTAAAACTTTGCAAAGCTTTTTAAAATTCCTTGGAAGTTTTTAAAATACCCTAAAATCTTTAAAATCCTTCGGAATACATTCAAATCATTGAAATCTATTAAAAATTCCTTGAAATCTTTTAAAATATCCTAAAATCTTTAAAATCCTTTGGAATACCTTCAAATCATTGAAGTCTATTGAAAATTCCTTGGAATCTTTTAAAATATCCTTCAATCATTTACAGGGATTTCCCTTTAAATGATTGAAATCTATTAAAAATTCTCTAGAATCTTTTTAAATGCCCTGAAACATTTCAAGTGCTATAAAATCTTTTAAAATCCCTTATAACTTTTTGAAGTTCTTGGAAATTCACTGGAATTAAAAAAAATACCCCAAAATCTTTAAAATCAAGAAAATTCAGAAATAGGTATAGACCTGAATTCTATAGTAGTTAACCGATGGGCTAATGTATTGAAAGAAAATTAATTAAAGTGATATTTTCATTGAAAAAAGTGACCAAAGTCACTTTATCTTCAAAAAGTGTCTAAAAATTGATTTGAGAACAAAAAAGTGACTAAAAGTGACTGTATGGCAGCCCGGATTATTCTAGACACTTACATAAAGTGCTTCTTACCGAAATTCTCTGACTTTTGCCATTTTTCTCCAAATGCCTCACTTTTCCCCTGATTTCCAGGTTTTCCTTGACCTGCGGCCACCCTGAAAAAACTAAATTCGTTTGATAGACTCAAGTGTAGACATTCAATTTACGTATGCTAAATAAAATCCAAGAGTTTCTCCTATGACAGTTTTTATCTCGATTTTTATCTTCAACCTGATCTGAACTTGACTGTAATATGAATGCTTGGTTTACACACTTTACCGCAGAGCACATTCTTTGAATACTTTTGAAATAAAAGCGGAGGTAGATTATGCATGAAAGAAAAAGAGAGCGCAACGGTGTTTTCCTCAAATCGTGGGCGACACGCACATGTTATATGCACTTGCCGTACGTACTCGTTGATTGCGAAAGTTGCTCGGGCGACAATGAATGACATCGAGAGACAGAAAGACCGTTCGAGATTCGATTCAATAGGAATGGATGGAGTAAAAGCGATTAAACGAGTGGGCATCGACTTGCGTCTTACTAAAATGGGACATTCGAAACCCACACGGTGAAACCGACTTTCGTATACAGGGTGTGCCATCAATTTAACTAGGCACTAACCACGTAAAGGAGCTAGCTGTTTGAGAAAGGACTCCAGGAAGAGTGCAGTATCCCCTTGGAAATTTGCCAGAATCTTATTTAATCGCGTTTTCTCCTGGCCCCACATTTCACCCAACACAGAAAAAGTTTGGCGTTGTTCGCCTCCATTCAAAGTGGAAAACGCCGTTTCGCGGGAGTCTGTTTTATCGACCGCCTGCTTTTGCCCAGTGCCCCGAGATGGACTCAGTGACGAGGGAAAAGTCTAAAAATTTATGAAATTTGAATATCTTTTGTATGGAGGATTTTGGTGACATTTTTATATGAAAAAAAAATAGTTGTAAATATTATTTTAATATCCCCTACGTTTTTAAAATTAGTATTTGATGAGAAGAAACTTAGGATACCAATTTTTATAAAGATCCAATCATTACAAAAATTTTGAACCGCAATATTGGATACTTTTTTAAAAATTTGAAATCCTATTATCACATTTCCATTTACAAAGTCCAGATACCTCAAGACACCTCCTTTTCAAAAAAAGCCAAACCTAAAGAAATTGTGAGGGTATACCCATAAAAAAATCCCAATTTTCTCCGCTATTATATTATTATTATATCATTAGGCCGTTTCCCTTTCGGGGTAGGCGTGAATTGCTCGGTGGTAAAGTAGTGATGTGTGG
>JAABKJ010001851.1:0-29352 GCA_011634705.1 Andricus grossulariae
TCTTGATTGAATTTAACTGGTTGAGAATTCTTTTTTTTGTTTTGTTGAAAAGTAGTTTTTTGAACTAAAAATGTAAAGATTCCATTAAAATCTTATTTGATTGAAATACCAACTATTACATTTTTTGTGGAGAATTCATCTCTTTGGGACAAAAATTAATTTATATTGTAGAAAAATCAACAATTTTGTTAGAAAGTAATTCTTTTGATTGAAGGTTTATAATTTTAGTTTAAAATATATTTATTTGGTTGGAAATTTAACAATTTTGTTGTAAATTCGTTTTTTTAAAGTAATTTTTAACTGAAAATTTGACTATTCAATTTTTGTTAAAAATTGATCTTTTTTAGTTAAAAATGCTACTATTTGCTTAAAAATTTATCTTTCTCAGTTAAAAATATAATTAATTTTGTAGAAAATTCAACAATTTTTTTTCTAAATGTCCTTTTTCGTTATAAAGTCAACTATTTTGCTGAAGATTTTCTTTCTCGGTTAAGGATTCAACTGTTTTGTTGAAATTTTGATGAAAATTTATATTGATTGATATTATATGAATATGAATATATAATAAAATATTATATATATAACGAAATTTATTAATTATTTATAATATTATTATTATTGAATTAAAATTATTTTTCTTTCTTGAAATTTTTTTCCGGATAAGATTCATCATTTTAGTTCAAAATTAATCTTTTGTCAGAAAGTAAATTATTAATTTGAAAAACGTAGTCTTTCCATTTTCGGTTTAAAATATTTGTTTTATAAATATTTGTTAAAAATTTATCTATTTTGTCAAAAAATGGTGTATTTGGGTAGAAAATTTCTCTTGTTTGTGGAAAATTTATTATTTTGGTTCATGATTCACATTTTTTGTTTAAATTTGGTTTTCTTAATTAAATTTAACTGGTTGAGAATTCGTTCTTTTTTGTTGAAAATTAGTTTTTTTGTTTGTTGAAAATTTTTTGTTTGTTTGTTGCAAATTAGTCGTTTAAACTGAAATTTTAACGATTCCATTTTTGGTTGAAAACTTATATTTTTTAGCTTAAAAGTCAAATAATAAAAATTCATGTTTTTGGTTGAAAATACAATTATTTGGTTGAAAGTTCGGTAATTTTGTAAAAGTCATTTTTTGGTTTAAAAATTCAACTATACTTTAGTATAAATCTCAACTCTTCGGTTAACAATTAATTTTCATGTTGAAAATTCGTCTTTTTTTAGTAAAAAATTCAACAATTTTGTTAAAAAGTCATTCTTTTGATTGAAGATTCATAATTTTAGTTAAAAATATATTTCTTTGGTTGAAAATTTAACTGTTTCGTTGAAAATTCGTTTTTTTGAGTAATTTTTTAGGTGAAAATTTGACTATTTGCTTGAAATTTATCTTTCTTAGTTAAAAATTCAACTACTTTGGTAGAAAATTCAACAATTTTGTTAAAAAATGTCCTTTTTGATTGAAAAGTCAACTATTTTGTGGAAGATTTTCCTTTTCGGTTGAGAATTCAACTGTTTTGTTGAAATTTCGTCTTTTTTAGTTGAACTGAACACTGTTTTTGATTAAGAATCACAATATTTTTAAATTGAAATATCAACTATTACATTTTTTATTGAGAATTTATCTCTTCCAGTAAAAAATTCATTCATATTGTAGAAAATTCATCAATTTTGTTAAAAAGTAATTTTTTAACTGAAAATTTTACTATTAAATTTTTGCTGGAAAATAAATCTTTTTTAGTTTCAAATTCCACTATTTGGTAGAAAATTAATATTTTTTAGTTGAAAATTCATTGTGTTTGATTGAATATTCATATTTTAAAGTAGAAAATTAACCTGCTTGGTTCATAATTTATGTTATTGTTTAAATATTCCACTATTTGGTTAAAAGTTCATCTGTTTCTTTTATTTTGATTTTTTACTCTCACAGTTCAATTTCGAACGATTTTTCCCTAGATTTTTACAAAATGATCAATCCAAGGGGAAAAAAATTCTGCTAGGATCGATCAAAGTTTCAAAAAAATCGAGTCACTATTCCAATTTCAATCTCGCATGAATCAATTCTTCACTTTCACAATACAATTTTGAAACATTTTTACAAGATGATGGATCCAAAGGTAAAAAAAAAACAATTTTTTTATTCGATTTTTTGCATCGATTTTTATGTTATCGAATTCAAGATCGATCAATCAATTCTTCACTTTCACAATACAATTTTGAAAAATGCTTACAAGATCATGGATCTAAAGGTAAAAAAAATCAATTTTTTTCAATAGATTTTTTAAATTGATTTTTGAGTTTCCGAATTCAAGATCGATCAATCAATTCTTCACTTTCACAATAGAATTTTGACAAATGTTTACAAGATGATGGATCCAAAGGTAAAAAGAATCGATTTTTATGTTTCCGATTTCAAGATCGATCAATCAATTCTTCACTTTCACCATAGAATTTTTCAACAATTTTTACAAGATGATGAAGCCAAAGGTAAAAAAAATCGATTTTTTTTAATCGATTTTTTGAATTGATTTTTGAGTTTCCGAATTCAAGGTCAATCAATCAATTCTTCACTTTCACAATACAGTTTTGAAAAATGTTAAGATGATGGGTCTAAAGGTAAAAAAAATCGATTTTTATGTTTCCGAATTCAAGAGAATGTTCGAAAGATCGATCAATCAATTCTCGACTTTCACAATATAATTTTGAACAATTTTTACAAGAAGATGGATCCAAAGGTAAAAAAAATCGATTTTTATGTTTCCGAATTCAAGAGAATGTTCGAAAGATCGATCAATGAATTCTCCACTTTCACAATAGAATTTTGAACAATTTTTACGAGAAGATGGATCCAAAGTTAAGAAAAATCGATATTTTGAATCGATTTTTATGTCTCCGAATTCAAGATCGATTCAAGAATCGACCTTTTTTATACTATAGTACCTAGAGCGAGCGGTTTCTGGTTAGTTGCGTCTACTGCCTTTCTCTACACTATGCACTCGATCTGATCTGATCCGATCCGATCCGATCGAAAATCGACATTCGCGATCGATCGACCGGAAAAACAACCGCGCGTGCTCTACTATCGTGCCCACGTGCCCTGAGGCACCTCTACGTTTTTTTCCCCACTTTTTTGGACCTACATTTACCTGACCGGGAAATCAGGGAAAAAATCGATTAAAAATCATCTTCCCTTGCGGAAAAAATTTTTACGAGAAAGTACAACTATTCTACAACTGTACATTTTTTGTTACAACCTGTACTTTTTTGTAAAGAAATGTACAAATTTAACAAAAAGATACAGTCAAATACAAATGGCTTATTTATTCTTGCATTTTTTCGTAGAAAAGTAAAAAACTAAGAATAAAGTATAAGTTTTTACAATTCAAAAATTTTTATAACTTGTATAATTTTGAGAAGATCCAAATTTAATTTATAACTGTAAAAGATTTCGAAAAATGAAAAAATAAATTTAGATTTTTGAAGATTTCGAAATAAAGTTGAAGCTTTTTAAGGATCTTTAAAGGTTTTATGAAAATCAAGAAAATTTCTTAAGTTTGCTAAGAAAATTTAAAATTATTTTTTATTTTGAAAAATTAATTTTAAGAGAATATTTAGGAGGATAAAAATTTTTTTCTTAATAATAAATGACTGATTTTGAAAGGTTTCAAATAAAAAGAAATTTGTATCAAAATTCCTAGAAAAACTAACAATAATTTTTTTTCTGAAAAATTAATTTTTTAATATAATTTTAATTTTTTTTTCTATCGTAAAAGTTAAAACCTTGCATTTTAACGGTTTCTAATCCAAAAATTTTCAATTGAAAAGTGTTGTAATTTTTTGTAAATTCTTCTAGAAAATTAAAACTAAAATAAAGTATAACAATGTACAACAAAATACAAAAAAGTACAAAAATTAGTCTCAATAATAGAAAAAAGTTGTACTTTCCTGTATTCTTTTGTAAACATTTTTCCATTAGGGTTTTTTGGTCAAAAATTCAACTATTTGGTTGAATGTTGAACTATTTTGTTGAAGATTTATTTTTTGGTTGAAGATTCATCTCTTTGAAAGAAAATTTAACTATTTTGTTAAAAATTCATTTAATTTTTGGTTGAAAATTAATTTTTTCGACTGAAAATTTAACTATTCTTTTTGTCGTTAAAAATTTATCCTTTCTAGTTTAAAACTCAACTGTTATTGAATAAAAGCTAATTTTGTTGGTTGAAAAGTGTACTATTATATTTTTGTTTTGAAATTCATCTTTTACGGTTTAAAATTCTATTGGGCTGAAAATTTATTTCTTTTGTAGAAAATACAACTATTTTACAACTTTTTTTGGACCTACTTTTACCGTTATTATACGGACCGAAAAAATATTTGGTGGCCCCATCTAAATTCTTTTGGCTGTTTTAATCAAATTTTTTGGTTAATGGAGTGTTTGGTTGATTCAACAAGAAAATTTTGCTGGGTCAATCAAATATTTTGTTGAATCAACAACAAAATTTTGTTTGGTCGATCACATATGTTTTTGAATCAACAAAAGTTTGTTTGATTTTCATCTTGTTCGATTAGAAATTCTACTATTTCGTTAAAAATTAAACTAATTTGATAAAAATTATTTTTTTGATCGAACATTCAGCTCTGTTGTTGGAAATATAACATTTTAGTTAAAAATTCGTTCTATTTTTCGTTGAAAATAAATATTTTTATTGAAAATTTATCTTTTCTTGCTGAAAATTAATCTTCTTGATTAAAAATTCATCGTCTTTGTGGAAAATTAATCATTCTGGTTGAAAATTCATCATTTTAGTTGAAAATTATTTTTATTTAAAATATAGCTATTGTATTTTTGTTTGAATATTCATATTTTTATTGAAAATTTATCTTTTCTAGATGAAAATTCATGTATTTTGTTGAAAATTATACTTATCTGGTAGACAATTTTTCTTCCTTGTTAAAAACTCACCTTCTTGGTTAAAAATTTGTCTTTTTAATTTAAAAATTATCTTTTTAGTTGAAAATTCATTTCCTTGGTAAAAAATTTAACTATTTGGTTGAAAATTTGTCTTTTTTGGTTGAACTGAATTCAATCCCTTTGGTTAAAAATGTAACTATTTTGCTAAAAAAAATTTTGTTGAGAACTAATTTTTGTTAATAAAAAAGTATCTATTCCATTTTTTCTTGAAATTTAATATTTTAAATTTAAAATTGATCTTTCCTGGTTAAAAATTCATGTATTTGGTTGAAAATTCATCTTTTATGATAGTAAATTAAAGTTCTTAGCTAAAAAATCATCTTTTTGGTTGAAAATTCATTTTTTTAGGATTCATAATTTTCGTTCAAAAGTCAACTCTTCGGCCTTTCTTCCCTGTTTTATTGAAAATTCGTTTTTTTTTTGCTGTGAATTAATTATTTTAATTAATAATTTTCTTTTCTCAGTGTGGGTTGTAAGCGGAAATATGTGAAAAAATCATAATTCTCACTTAGAATGGGAAACGTATTCCAAAATAATTTAAATTCTGACTTGGAACAGTAAATTTTTCGAAATAATTTTAATTTTCAGGTGAGAAAGGGAATTTGAGTAACAAATTATAATTTTGACTTCAAGACAAGGAATTTTTTAAAAGATTTATAATTCGAAGTTGGGACAGAAAATTTCAGTAAAGAAATATAATTTTGACATTTAGGACAGGAAATTCGCCCGAAGAATTATGATTTTGACTTTAAACAGGGAATTTAGTCAAGATTTTCATTAAAATTTTGGGACATTTTTGAAAAAAATGTAATTTTGACTTGGAACAGGGAATTTCCTTAAAGAAATATATTTTTTAGTTATTACGAAAATCTTGAAAAATAATCTTAATTCTGTTTTAGAAAAGCAAAATTAAAAAATATATATATAATTCTGATTTGGGACAGAAGATTTCAGTAGAGAATTGTAATTTTGACTTTGAAAAAAGGAATTTTCTGTAAGATTTATAATTCTGAATTTAGACAGAAAATTTCAATAAAAGAATATACTTTGATAATTAGTACAGGGAATTCGCGTGAAGAATTATAATTTTAACATTTAACAGGGAATTTAATCAAGAATTATAATTTTGGCTTTTGGGACAGGCAATTTTCAAAAATAATTGGAAGTTATTTTTTCATTTTGGGACAGGCAATTTTCGTAAACAATTAAAATTTTGATATCACGATTACTTTAAAACCGGAAAATTTGTTAAGAATTATAATTTTTCAAATTCATGATGGGGAATACTTTAGGACAAAGAGTTTCATAAAGAATTATAATTAACAGAGAATTTTTGTTTTGGTACGGAAATTTTAGTAAAGAATTCTAATTTTGACTTTGAGACAAGAAATTTTCTAAAAGATTTATAATTGTAAATTGGGACAGGTTATTACATTAAATAAATATAATTTTGAGTTTGAAACAGAGAATTTTCACAGGGAATTAAAATATAGATAGAACTGTGAATTTTCGCAAACAATTATAATTTTCTTTTTACGATTTCTTTATAACAAATTAGGAAGTTACTTTATTTTTGACTCATAACAGAAAATTTAGTAAATAAATACAATTCTGATTTGTAACAGGACATTTTAGAAAATAATTTTAATTCTCATTTATAAAAGGGAATTCAGAAACAGAATCCCTTTCCAAATCAAAATTCATCATTTTGAAAGTTTCTTGTTCCAAATCAGAATCTGTTTCAATTTAAAAATACTTTTTTTGCAAATAAAAATTTCCCAGAATTTGAGATTTTTTGACTAAATTCGTATTTCGTACTGAATTTTCTGTTTTACAGAACACGTAACCACTCATTTCTATTTTTGAAAAAAAAAATATATTTTCAGAATTTCAGAAAACCTAGATTAATTAATTAGTCAATCTTAATTCACTGAAAGAAACCGGTCCTCAAGAGAACGCCGCATTCGGTGTAGTTTTGAGTTGCAACATTTTCGAGAGAAGAAAACAAATAAATACACAATGAAAATTTTCATTGTTTAAAATGAGATGCAACAAATTTCACAGGAATGGTTTTTTGCTTTATGAATAAGGTTGTTGGTCTCGTTTTTCATCATTACTCTGTAAGACAGTCAGCAAATTTCGACAAATATTCCAATGAATTTTGAGCAGTATACCATGGTCAGAAGTGTATTATACGAAATTTCGGAAGAAAATTTCAAAAATGTAAAGTCTTGAGAATACAAAATAATTGAAAAAAATCTATCAATTTAAGATTACGAAAACCCGAATTTTTCACGAAAGACAAATTTGAGAAGTGACAAAATAGTTTAATTTTTGAACCGAAGATATGAATTTTTAACAAAAAAGTTCATTTTCAACTAATTAGTTTAATTTTCTACCAAAAACATTTTTAACAAGAAAGATAATTCTTAACCAAAAAGTTGAATTTTCAACCGAAATACTTAAATATTTGAATAAAAAAAAAATCCACAGAATGATTGAATTTTCAACCTGACAATAAGAATTTTCAACAAAAAAGTTCATTTCAACGGATTTCTGGAGAACTTTATAGAATAAATGAAATTTCAAGGGGCTTCTAAGGATATCTACAGATTTCAGGGATTTCACCATATTTAAGGGATTTATAGGATTTCAAAAGAAATTACAATATTTTAAGACATTTCTTCGAATTTTAATGGATTTTGAAGATTTCAAGAATTTCAACTATTTGGTTGTAAATTTATCTGTTTTGGTTGAGGATTCGACTATTTCGTTGAAAATCCGTCTTTTTTTAATAAATTTAATTGATTTAGATTTCAGATGAAAATATTTTGTGGGAACAAATTTTGCAAATTTTCAAAAATGTAGTGTCAAGTATTTGAGTAGTTACCAATGGCATTAAAAATAAATTTAATTGTAATAATCAGGAAATACTATTGGTTTTAGCAACTGTTTTCCTATTTTTCTACAAAGGACACACATAAGACACTTTTTAGGTTAAAATTGAAGTAGCCTAAATCCATATTTTTGTGGAAATACCAAGTTTAGCAGAAATGAGCATGTAGGCGAGCAAAAAGAGGAAATTTGTGTATAAATATTATATCCATGACCAGAAGATTATCATACCAAATTTTGGATCAAATAGTCAAAAATTTAGTGTCAAGTATTTGAAAAATGACCAATGAAATTAAAAAGAAATTTGATTATAATGAACAAGATGTGCAATAGTTTTTAGCAACTTTTTTTCCATCATATGAGAAAATAAAAAAGTTTAAAAGAAATGACCATGTAAGCGAGGAAAAATTACAAATAAAAAACATACCATGACCAGAAGAGTATAATGCGAAATTTTAGATCGAATTTTTAGAAATGTAATATCAAATATTTAAGTATTTCCCAATGGAACTAGAAAAATTTGATTATAATATACATATACAAGATGTACAATTGTTTTTAAAAACTGTTTTCCTCTTTTCCTATGAAGGGCAATTTTTTTAACAACTCTTTCCCTTTTTTTAATCAAGATTGAAAAGAAATCCATTTTATCATGAATAATTTTTGCAATATAAGCAAGAAAAAGATTCACATTTCAAAAAATAAACTTCCAAACAATCTCACTTTTCGGCTCATTAGAGACAACAATAACACAATTAAAATAGAAGGAGATTCGAGATTTTACCAAAATATACTTACAGTATTAAATGTATTATAATCTTCTCTGTTCATTTTATTTTGATCATCGTTTTCGTTTTTAATATAATTTATTCTATTATGCGCATGTTTTTCAATGAACTCAAAAGGATAATGGTTTAGAAAAAGAATTTGTTTACATAGTTCAATATTTTCTTCATGGAAAACTGGATGTGATAATTTAAGGGCTCTATCAATCAAATTTTTAATAATTCCTATCTAATGTTTAATAGAGTGATTTGAGAGAAAAATAAGTGTTCTTCCTGAAATAATAGTTTTCCTATGTCAGTCAGTGATAATATGCCTTTCCTCGGTTTTAATTGAAGGCATATCAAGAAAATTTAATTTTCCTTCAGCTTCAATTTCAACAGTAAATCGTAATCTAGGGTGTATGCCATTAAAAGCATTAAGAAGTTAAACATTATTTTGTTGTACACTAAGTACTGAATCATTAACATATCTTGCATAAAAATCAATGTTTTGGATAACTTCATTCACTAAATCCTCCATAACAATTTCAGCTAAAATAGGAGACAAAACTGATTCTATAGGAGTTCCAAACTTTTGTTTATAAAAATTATTATTAAATTTGAATTCGGAATTTTGGTATTAATTTTAATCAAATCCCAACGTTTTTGTATGGCAATTTCAATTCTTTCGTAAGGGGTATTTGGAAACATAGCTATTACATCAAAAAAGACGAACATTGTCAATTAATTTTACGAAAGCATGAGTATTTTTAATTGATGTATTTGAGATTTCTATGGATTTTTTAATAATCTGACTCAATAATTCTTCCAATTTTCTAGTTGGAGAATCTATTTTTGAAATAACTTGACGTAGAGGGTAGTCAGCTTTGTGAGCTTTAACAAGGCCATGTACCAAGGAGAGATTAGTACTCGTATCCATATCACATCTTTCAATATTATTACCTAAGTATTTATTAGTTCTCATTCCTTCTAAAATTTTAAAAGGACCTTTTTGAAGCATTTTGGTGGGATTATTAGGAATCAATTGAAAACTATCTTCATCATTAAAGATTTGCAACATTTTTTGAATATAAACATCCTTATGAATCGCTACTGTAACACTTCCTTTATCTTGGTGATCATTAATTCTGAATGATTTAAAAAAAATTGCTTTGATTAAACCCTCATTCAATTTGTTTTCTAATCAAGTTTTTAGATTATCAATGTTTAAAAAATCATTCGATAAACCCATAAACCGTGAACTGAATCCATCAATTTTATTCTCAGGTATGGAAGAAAATTAACAACATTTCCAGACCAACTAAGACTTAATAAAGTTAGAAGTTTCTTCACTAGTTATAGTAACCTCATCAGAAATCCATGGTTGAATCTATTAAGAGAATAACATAGAAAATTACATGAGGAGTAAAAATGTGTCAAAACCATTTTTAACATCGAAATACAATGACTTAGCATTAGGTTCCCTCTCAAAAACAATGCAAATTCGATCTAACATCGTGGTAATTAGAAACGTAAAGGTTTCGTAAATGAAAGAGTCAATTATATAGAATAATTGAGATTAGTATTTTGAAAAAACCCATTTTTGTTGCTCGATCTAAAATGTTAGAACAGTAGAAATGAAAGTAAATTTATTAAAATGAAATTTTTTAGAACGAATTTTTAAAAAAAAAAACGTGACAACAAGAGGTTAGGAATCTACAAAATAAGGAAAGTTCAAAAGGATAAAATAGAATTTTTTTCTGAGTTTTGAGTTTAAAAAACTGATATAATTCTCAGATTCAACTTCAAATGTGAATGTTAACCTTTCGTGATAGCTACTAAAACAAGAAACAATGTTTTCAATTTCGTCTATTGAAACAATAAGAAAAGTGGCATCAACATATCTATAAAACGAATGGATTTTTACCTTTAAATTTTTTTAGATTTCTAATTCGAGATCTTGCAAGACAATTTCAGCAAGAATACCTGATTTTGGAGACCCCGTTGGAGTCCCGAATTTTTTATAATAAACATTATTATCAAGTTGAAAACTAGTAGAATTCATAAGAAAAGAGATACCAGATTTAAAATCATTTTGAGAGATATTATCAAAGTTTTTAATGTAACACCATCTCTTATCGATACCAGAAAGAACAAAATCTAAAGCTATATTACTAAATAGTGAGATTTCATCTGAAGGGATAAAAATATGATTATCGGGAATTTGAATTTTAATAATATTTTGTCGAAAATTAATAGAATTTTGAACAAAGGAATTTAATTTCGGAATGGAATCAGATAAGATTTTACTCATAGTTTTAGCCAAGTAATAAGTTGGAGTGTTAATATAAGATACCAGAGGTCTTAGAGGAAAATTAATTTTCTGAATCTTCGGAAGGCCATACATTCTTGCTATATTAGTATTGGAAGTTGACAATGACTTTATTGTGAAATTACTACCCAAATATCCTTTAGAATTCCAATGGATAATATAACCATGGATTTTTGATTAAGTTACTATGATTAGTGACGAAACGTCAAACTTTATTAAATCTTATTTTGTCTGGAAGTGTTGTTAATTTTCTTTCATACCTGAGAACAAAATTGATGAATTTATTTCACAGTTTATGGGTTTATCTAATGATGTTTTAAACAATGATAATCCAAAAACTTGTTTAGAAAAAGAAATTGAATGAGTGTTCAATTGAAGCAATTTTCTTAAAAAATCATCCAGAATTAATGATCACCAAGATCAAGGAAGTATTACAGTAGCGATGCATAGGGATGTTTATATTCAAAAAATGTTGCAAGTCTTTAATGATGAAGATAGTTTTCAATTGATTCCTAATAATCCCACCAAAATGCTTCAAAAAGGGACTTTTGAAATTTTAGACAGAATGAGAACTGATAAATACTTAGGTGATAATATTGAAAGATGTGATATTGATACGAGAACTAATCTTTCCTTAGCCTATGGCCTTGTTAAAGCTCACAAAGCTAACTATCCTCTACGACCAGTTATTTCAACAATAGGCTCTCCAACTACAAAATTGAAAGAATTATTGAGTCAAATTATTAAAAAATCAATAGAAATCTCAAAAATATCAATTAAAAATAGTCACATATTTGTCTCTTTTGATGTAATAGCTATGTTTTAAATATCCCTTACGAAAGAGTTGAAATTGCCATGCAAAAACGTTTGGATTTTATTACAATTAATACTAAAATTCCGAAGAAAAAAAAAACAATTTCTTGATCCTACAAAATATGTTTTTCATTCGGTATATTTCAAATTTAATCATAATTTTTATAAGCAAAAGTTTCGAACTCCCATAGGATCAGTTTTGCCTCCTTTGTAGCTGAAATTGTTATGGAGGATTTAGAGAAAGAAGTTTTCCAAAAAATTGATTTTAATAATAATAATAATAATAGATCTTTATTAAGATGCTAACAACATATACAAAGTATTCAGAAAATATTAATGGAAGGGGGGGCACTTAAAGGGCCGAGGTACAGCTTAGAGCTGCTTTGCTGATTGATTGATTGAATTTTATGCAAGATATTTTGATGATTCAGTACTTAGTGCACATAAAAATAATATTAACGCTCTTCTTAATGCTTTTATTGGTATACACCCAAGATTAAAATTTACTGTTAAAATTTAAACTGAAGGAAAATTAAATTTTCTTGATATGACTTTAACTAAAACCGATAAAAGACATATTATCACTGACTGGCATATGAAAACTATTATTTGAGGATGAACACTTAGTTTTCTCTCAAATCACTCTATTTAAAATAAGATAGGAATTATTACAAATTTGATTGATAGAGCCCTTAAATTATCACATACAATTTTCCATGAAAAAAATATTGAGCTATGTAAACACATTATTTTTCCAAACCATTATCCTTTAGAGTTCATTGAAAAATATGCGCATAATAGAGTAAGTTATATTACAAAAACGAAAACAATGATCAAAATAAAATAAACAGAGAAGATTATAATACACTTAATACAGTTGTTCCTCCATATTTTGGTAAAATCTCGAAGATTTTGAAATCAATGTTGGGAAAATTACATACTATATATAGAGTTCCTTTTAAGAGCAATATGATTGTGAAATTGGGAAAAGATAGAAGTCCTAGATACCACTCAGTCCTTTCAAAGCATAAAATTGCACATGGTCATGACTTCAATTGGAATGATACTAAAATTCTTTATCACGAAAAAAATCAGAAAAAGAGAGAATTCATGGAGATGTTATTTATAAAGCTATTAATTTAAAAAGGGACCTCTCAGGATATAACAAAGTATGGGATAGAGTGATTAATTGGTTAAAGTAATTTTCTTTGACTAGATAATACAAAGAATTCTTTTTTATTAAACAATCAATTTCTCAATAAACATATTTGATTACATTAAACTTAATCAATCTTTAATTAATACTGATTGAAATATTTTCTTTAGAGGTATGTTAATTTTTTTCATACCTTTAGTTATTCTCTAGAGAAGAGTTATTAAAAACATTTGTACATCTTACTTATTAAAATCGAATTTCTCTTTAATTCCATTGGTAGCCACTCAAATACTTGACATAACATTTTTGGAAATCCGTTCCGAGATTTGGTATAATACACTTCTGGTCTTGGATATATGATGTATTTACAAATTTTCTTCTGCTCACGGTTAAATTATTTATTTAGAAATTTTTTCTTCTTTGTTTCTCTGCCTGCTTATTTCTGCTAAATTTCGCATTTGGTAAAAAGTATGGATTTGGGCTACTTTAATTCCAACTCAAAAAGTACCATATGTGCGTCCTTCATAGGAAAAGAGTTGTTAAAAACAATTGTACATCTTGTATGTTACAATCAAATTTCTTCAGTTCCATTGGGAAATACTCAAATATTTGACATTACATTTCTTAATGATAGTCTTCTGGTCATGGATGTATTTTTTATTTACAATTTTTCCTCGCCCACATGCTCATTTCTTCTAAACTGTATTTTCTCAAAAATATGGTTTTGGGCTGCCAATGGATAATATAACCATGGATTTCCGATGAGGTTACTATGACTAGTGACGAAACGTCAAACTTCATTGATCTTATTTGGTCTGGAAGTGTTGTTAATTTTCTTCTATGTATTTCATCCCAGACGTTAAATCATTTTTGAGGATTTTCAATCTTTCCTCTATCTATTCTCAGGTATTTGTTTGATATTGGATTGAAAATCGAGATTTTGGATAAAATACAAAGTTTCGAAGAAATGAGGAGGAAAAAGAGGACATTTGTTGAGAAAACAGAGTAGAATCAAGTCGATGTCCGCAACGCAAGTCGCAACGGTCGCGAAACGGCTTGAAGAAGATACTCGCGTGGATTCGTTGAAATGCAGGGTGGCTGCAATACTTACTGGCGATCCTGAGCGGGTTCAACAACCTCGAATTGGCTTAAATTCCCTTCCTTGTGTCGAGGCTAATTGAGTTTTCGGTCAGTCGGCTACGATATCGTGAACCGTCCACGAAGGACGTAGTCTCCGGGTATACAAGTTCATTCACCTCTATATATAACTATAGCATAACTATAGCATGTATATTTGCTCGCTCAGTAAACTCGTGCATGTGTAAATTGCCTGCACGCGTATAATATCAATAAACGTTTACCGAGCGCGCACTTAAAAAAAAATTGCTGAGACTGTGACGCCTCCCCAGTTGAGAATTAGGGACTTCTTCTTATTCTTCTTCTTCTTCTGTGTGAACAGGCAGGCGACGCCGCGACGTTTCCGCCTCGCCTCCATTTAATCAATGCTCATTTTCAAACCAGTAGGGCATGAAATCTAAATCCATAACATTCCTCCTCCTATTTTTTGCTCGATTTAACCTACTTTAGAGACACTCATTCTCCAGGCATTATGCTCGAGACTATTTAATTGTGGCCCTTTTTTTAGAAGCGTTTTTCTTCATTGGTGTGGACATCAGAAGAACAGATTTTCGTCTTGGAGATGTTGAATAGCTCCTTCAATTCCAGGCTTTGGACTCATTTGAGGTATTCAAAATCCTAAATTCAAAATCCTGGTGGCCAAAATCATAAAATTAAATTTCATTGTGTGCACAATCTGAAAAGCATTCGGTTCAATCAACCAAATTTTTGATGCTACAAGCACAGAATATGGTTAATATATGGACAACAAAATATTTGATTGACCCAACTAAATTTTTTGTTTGTTTTAACCTCGGTTTTAACCAATTCGTTTGGTAGATGGAATATTTGGTTGATTGAACAAACAAGTCTTGTTGGGTCAATTGAA
Organism: Andricus grossulariae; assembly: GCA_011634705.1. NCBI lineage: Eukaryota > Metazoa > Arthropoda > Insecta > Hymenoptera > Cynipidae > Andricus > Andricus grossulariae. Next base: position 14,929 of record JAABKJ010001851.1, read on the forward strand.
TATTTGTTTGAATCAACAAAATAGTTGTTTTGGTTCAAGATAATTTTTTGTTTGAGTGCAGCTGAATTCCCTCAAAACCGGGAAAATAGGATAATTTTTCAAGAAAATATGGAAGTAATAGGGAAATAAATTCTTTTCAACAAAATTAGGGTATAGGTAGCATATTGAATTCAATATAAAACGCTCTAAATTCCTCAGATTTGAGGTCGAAATATATTCCATTTTTAACAAAATAGTTTAATTTTCAGCCCAAAAAAACGATTTTTTTTAGAGAGTTGAACTTTCAACCCAAAAAGTGGACTTTTCGACAAAAATGGTCATTTTCAATAAAGAAAGATAACTTTTCTACGATAAGAGATGAATTTTCAATCCAAAAAGACTAATTTTTAAACAAAACAATTGAATTTTCGATCAAAAAAGATAAATTTTAACAAAATAGTTGAATTTTTAAACAAGTAGCTACAGTTTTGTCGTACGAAGGTTAATTTTCCACCAAGAAGATTCCACCAAATAGTTGAATTTTTAACTAAAGAAGATCAGTTTTCTACCAAAAGTAGAAAAGTTTAATTTTCGGTTAAAAAAATTACTTTAAAGAAAAAGAAATTTTCAAACAGTTGAATTCAACGAAACTTGACAAATTCGCAACAAAATAATTTAAGCCTCACCCAAATAGATGAATTTTCAATGAAATAGATTAATTTTCTACTAACAAAGTTCCATTTTTTGGTAGAAAATTCGTCTCTTTGGTTTTAAAATTCATCTCTTTTGGTCGAAATATCATCTTTCTTAGTAAAAAATACAACTGATTAGTTAAAAATTAACTTTGTCTTTTTTGTTAGAAACTTAATCTTCTTGGTTGAAAATTAATCTTCTTTTTGAAAAATTTATCTTTTTGGTTAAAAATTCAACTACTTTGTTAAAAATTAATTCTTTTTATGATATGCATTTCGGGTTAAAAATTCGTTTTTTATTTGTTTGAAATTTAACTTTTTATCTGGAAATGTAACTATTCCATTTTTATAAAGAATGTATCCTTTATAAGTTGAAAATTAATGTATTTGGCTCAAATTTCGTCTTTTTGGGTCGAAAATGAATTTCCTTAATTGAACATTCATCTTTTTGGTTGAGTATTCACCTATTTTGTTGAACATTGGTCATTTTTAGTTGAATTTTACTAGCTAAAAGTTTATTGTTTTTGTTGTTTAAAATTAATCGTTTTGGTTGAAAATTCATTTTTATAGTTGGAAAATTTAGATATTTGGCTAAAAATTCAACTACTTTGTTAAAAATTTAATTTTTTTTTTGTCGAAAATTCACATATTTTATTAAAAATCAGTCATTTTTGGATGAATTTTACTGGTTAAAAGTTCATTGTTTTTGTTGTTCAAAATTAATCGTTTTTGGTTGGAAATTCATCTTTGTAATTGGAAATTTTAGATATTTGGCTAAAAATTCAACTATTTTTTTTAAATTTAATTTTTATGTCGAAAATTCACCTATTTTATTAACAATTAGTCATTTTTTGAGGAATTTTACTGGTTAAAAGTTAATTGTTTTTGTTGTTCAAAATTAATCGTTTTGGTTGGAAATTTATCTTTGTAGTTGGAAATTTATCTTTGTAGTGGGAAAATTTAGATATTTGGGTCAACATTCAACTATTTTCTTAAAAATTTAATTGTTTTGTTAAAAATTCATCTATTTTGTTAAAGTTATTTCCTTAGATTGAAAATTCAACTATTTGGTTGAAAATTTATCTTTCTAGGCTAAAATTCAACTATTTAGTTGACAATTTTATTATTTTGTAAGGTATAATAAAAAGATATTTTGTAAAAAAAAAATGACAAATTTTTCCGAAAATAGTTAAATTCTCAACAAAAAAGATTAATTTTCAACAAAGTTTTTGATTTTAATTTTTTTTAATAGTTGAATTTTCTACCATAATAGAGGAATTTCGAGAGGAATTTTCAACAAAAAACTTAATTTTCAACCAAATAGTTAAATTTTCTACCAAATGGTTAAATTTTCTAACCAAAAAGGCGAAATGTCTACAAAAATGCACAAAAAAAAATGAATTCTCGACTGAGAAGATTTAAGCTTTGAAATCCATTGAAATCCTTCAAATGACCTGAAATCTGCTGAAATCCTCTATTAAAACTTCCTGGAAAATTCGTCAATCTTTTTAAATACCTTGACATTTTAAAAATCCCTTGAAATCCGTAGAAATACCTTGAAATCTTATAATTGCTTTCGAAATCCTATGGATCCCTTGAATATGGGGAAATTTCACGAAATCTCCGAAATCCCTGAAATTCGTAGAAATGCTTTGAAATCCCTTAAAATTTAATTAAGTTATCCAGATTTAAGCTGGAATCCCTTGAACTCGGTAGAAATCCTTTGAAATCTTACAATTTTATTTGGAATCCTATGAATCCCTTAAATATTGTGAAATCCCTTAAAATCTCTTAGATCCCTCACATCCGCGGGAATCCTCAGAAATCCCTTAAAATCCTCTGACATACCTGGAACACTTTGAAACTTTTTTTTAATCCTTTAAAATCTATATAAAATATTTATAATCTTATGAAAACTTGATATTTTGCTATATCATTTTAAATCTTTTGAAATTTTCAATGATCCTTAGATCTTGTGAAATATCTAGAAACTGTTTAAAATCCCGCATATTTTCAAATCTTTAATAATATCCGTCTATTTTCTTGAAATTTCTACAAGCCTTTAAATTTCTTCCAAAATTTTGAAAGCTATGAAATCAGATGAAACTTCTTGAAATCTCTTGAAATATTCAAACTGCTAAGAAGCTTTGAAACCTCATAAAATCCTTTCAAATCCCTGAAATCAGTTCAAATCCTATAAAACTCCTTGAAATCTGTTGCAATCCTTCAAATCTCTTGAACATTTTAGAAATCCCTTGGAATGTTTTGAAATGTTTGAAATCCTTCGAAATACGAGAATTTTAAAATGTTCAAATAGGGTATAGTGTCGTGAGTCGGATTCAACCATTCATGCACTTGACGGAATTGTTCTTTGCAAAAAATGGAATTGCTTCAATCTCTTTACTGAAATTCAAGAATGAGGATATACAAATCAAGTATCAACAGAAGGCTTTCCACTTATCATGCACTTTTTTGTAATTACCTATTAGGTTATTGTTCAAAACAAAAGAATGTGTTTGTTTAGCATGTATTTGCAGAAAAGATCTTTGGATGATATGGACGTTGTACGTCATGAGATAGTGGCATAAAATGGATTAAACGACGCCTTTTGATCCCACGTGCAATTGAAACAAGTGGGTTGTTTGTTATGTCACCTATGCAAATAATTATCTCCTTCTTAATTATTCTCGCGTTCCACATAAACAAGTGCACCTCCGCGGTGTACTACGCAGTTGGTCCGCGTTTCAACGATTGGCATGCAGCTTATTGGCTTGTGCATTTTATAAGTAGGATATCTTATTAGATAGGTGCAACGGGTGCAATAAACATGACTATCACTCGGTGCCAGTGGTGGCCCTTTTTCGACCGCCTTCCGCACATGCAAGGAACAAGACTTGCGACGCATTTTCTGACTTTCCTGCTTGGCGAGGAAATATATCACTCTTGTTAAATTTCAAGGCATAGAGTTATTAACAAGCTGCGCATTTTCATACTAGTTTAATAAATCTGAATAACTGTTGTCGAACGTACACTTTTTCAAGAGTAAATGCTCGAGTAAGTGTAGGTACTTGAATGGCATGATAAACGGTTTGCACAAAACAAATACAGATTAATAACAATACGCACTGATTAGATTGATTCTTCGAGATTGTGCAGCATGAAAGGAATGACATATTTATCCAGTGATTAATTTTCATGACCATATCAAAATGTTGCTAATTAGACAATATTGCATCAATATTTTTTCTTAATACAAAGTTTGATGAGCGATTATTGCGTTATATTACGTATTTCAATGTTCATTAAAGACGACAGCTTACTTCATCAGACGTCTATAAATTCCGATTAATGCTTCGGGTTGAGCCTTTCGGTTTGAGTGACGCATCATCGAGACAGACTCTGCCACGTGCTCCTGGTTAAAGACCTAAAATGATATTGAAAGAAATTCATTAGCTTGTCTCACTGGCCATCTATAGCCCCCTAAAAAAGAATCTAATCGGCATTCTGGGTATAATTTAGATCCAATATTGTTCACAGTATTAGATCCAATATAAAAATCAACGTTTGCATAATTCCGACCTTAAAGTTTCATTAACCTCAGGAATCAGGATGAATCATGCAAATCATGCATCCTGTACATGACACAATATGACACATCCTTTTAAACTTTTAGCGACATTCTCTCGATATTTCATGCTTACAATTGGATAATTTATCAGATTCATTACTGTAATCATCTCGATACTTTCTTATTCATGATTGATGCATTTAAAAGCCCAGAGGTGAAATTTAGAAAGTGATTTTCTTTTTACGAAAATCATTCTTCGTACGCATCTGATTAAAATCTTACGCAGTCAAATTTTCGTATGAACGCGTACAAATTATGCGGCACGCAGCACTTTTATTTAAGCTGCATCAGCCATAGAAGGTGTCAGGCTGGATCGGTTCTTTGTGATCGACTTGACAAAGCGAATTAAACCGAACAGATTACATAATCTGACCCAATAATCGTTAAAATAACAATGCCATAGAATAGCTTCACGTTGCAATTTGCAGAGTAGCGCGATTAATTTTTATCGACAATCCTTTAATTGATGTGCCGTAATTTCTTGTCAGTTTCGGTGTTCTACATATAGAGAAGTTGCTCTTGTCTTTCTATGATTTAGGATCATCAAAGTATTTAGCTTCATTGTAATTCATTCTTGGTTAACTGTCTCGATTCCAATTTAAAAATTCAGAATTCATTTTTTTGCCAGATAAAGTCATTGACGGAAAAGGTTGGAGTTGACGAATTTGAGGCTATAATTTAGGTGAACGTAAGTGGTATTACGGCGAGTATTGAAAGAAACGATCAAGATCAAGGTGTAAACTGGTTAGGTTACGAGCAGGCTGGAAGGATGTTGGGTATCATCCATGGATGTGGACTTTGTGACATGGTGCTTTAAAATTTCGGGTGCAACGGGGCTCCAGGAGGTTACTGACCCGTTGACAGTGGTCAGTGATTGTAACGGGTGATCGGCCAGTCAACCTGCCAAACCACCAGCCATCACACTAACAAAACCTTCCTCGGACCTCCAACCATCCGACCAGTTCAACTGATGCTTTCCTTACGAGCCCGTCACTGTGTCCTCGATACTTACGTGCTTCTTGCTCGTGAATAAATTGCACAAACTTTATGCTTCCCAGAAAAAAAAGAAGAGTTGCAAAAGGAAAAAAAATGAAAGCAAGAGCCCCATAAATTACAGAGAATCTTCAATAGGGAGAATGTAGAACAAGACCCTTTTTACGACCCTTTGAACCTTCGAAATACAGCAGCAAAAAGAAGTAAGAAATTTGGCCTCCTCGAATAGGAAGTTACTCATTTTATAGTTAGAGAACACCAATTGAATATGGATCTAATTTAACAAATATATTTTGCTCGCTAGGTAATGATTAAAAACACGATACAAATTATGTATGGAAGTGTTTTGCAAAATTATAGTAATATAGTAAAATAGTAGCATTCACCTCGATAAACTTTAGTTACTTATTAGCTTATTGGCCTTTCGCAAAGGCATAAATCCGTCAGAGAAATTCCCTCTTGCTAAGTGTATATATTACAGACTTTACGCACTCTTTGATCTGAACGGTACTATTTTCAATTATTTTTTCTTTTCTTAGTAGAATAAATTTGTCCCTTCTGTTCGCAATAATGAGAAAACTGAGAGCATTAGAGAGATGTTTCCTATGTAACAGAAAACATCTCATACGAAAACCCTATGTACAAACTCATCGAATATGGTAAAAGGAAAGAGCTTTTTCTTCTTTCTTAATTCAGCTTGATGATGATAAATTTGTAATAATTGATCATCTCTAGCAATTTCTGGACAAGTCCTTTGTAATAACATATTTCTTCCAATACATTATATTTGAAAAGCAGCACAGTTTGGACAGTACTTCTGTTCTGCATTGGTTAACTCTGAGCAAAAATAGTAGCAGGCTTAAAGAATGGCCAAGAAATGTTCGAGCGGAATGGAAATGAAGGTACAGGATTGAGGCGTAAATTTTATATGACCTTGTACACCATTGGCATTTATGAGACCTTGTCTGGTCCAGGCCTTTCGTCCACGTTCATCATCAGTATCTTCATTCTATGACGCAGCTCACTTGTAACTTGTGACAAGATTAATTTATTGTTTACGTGGTTCGTTTGTGTAGATGGTACCAAACACATGCTTACTTGTTTACAAAAAAATTTGTCTACTACGAATCAGACGGATCGAAGAACTTAGAATTTGAACGTCGAAACAACCTAAGGATCATCGATCTTGCATGGCCTTGGTCGATGAGGAAGGTTTTGCTTTGGCACGTGCCCTGCTCGAATTTGTTGTTATTACTACTAATATATGCTCCTTGGCCAGTCGATTGCTTGTTCGCTCTTCGAAAAATGCTACATCTGCTGATAACGCACATTATTCGAATTTCGAAGACTTAACTCTCACTGATTACTCCATCTGACTTTTGACTTTCGACATTAATTCTTTTTCCTCATGGCAAGTCTACACTTGCACCACTGATTTATCGGAAATTATATTTTTGGGACATCCCCTCCATTTTTCATTAAAATTTGTCAATTTATAGAGGGAGCACTGACATTTCATTTCTTGGTAAGGTCAGTCACGGATTAATTAGTGGAAAAACTGTCTAATTTTAGTTTTTCCTGGTGGTGGATGATAAATGTTAAAACGTCGGGTTTGAAGCAGTGATTGGCAATTTGAGTTTGACGAGCTTGATTGACGTTTGACAATCTTGCCCTTATTTCACGTGCGAATTTAACATGTTCATGGGTATCCGAATTTCGGCATCAGAACGTTGATGACATTTTATCAATCATCTGCATTTGCTGTCCATTAAACGAATTACCAATTTTTGACCATTTTTGACCCACCAAAATTGAAGACCAAAATGGTCTCAAAATAGGGGAAATAGGGTTATTTTCACAAAAATCTGGGAATAATATGGACAATAAATTCTTTTCAATAAAATTAATGTAGATACCATGTTCAATTCAATATAAGAAGCTTAAGATTTCCAGTCAATAGTTGCAGTAACAATGAGATAGTTGAACATTCAAGCAAAAGAAACGAATTTTTAACAAATTAGTTGAATTTTCAAATAAAAAGATTGAAATTCTTCCAAAAACAACTGAATTGTTAAACAAATAGTGAAATTTGGTGCCAAGATTTTGATGACAATAATGTTCATTTTGAAGCTAGAAAGATGACATTCCCATCATAAAAGATAAATTTTCAACCCAAAAGTACAAATTTGTAACAAAACAGTTTAATTTACCATAAAAATCATTACTTTATAAAAACAGTTGAATTTTCAACAAAATAATTAAACTTTTAACAAAATAGTAATTTTTAATTTTTTTTTTTAATTTTTAATTTTTAACCTACCAAGACGAATTTTCAACAAAGAAGATTAATTTTCTAACAGAAGACCAAATAGAGAACATAAAGAATAAATTTTCAACCAAAAATTGAATAGTTGAATTTGGGGTTTGAATTATGCCAAACCACGGCAAATCACATTGCGGCAATTTTTAACCAAATATTTTAATTTTTAATTGAATAGTTGAATAGTCTACCAAAATAGTGAAACTTTCAACCAAAATGTGAATTTTCAACAAACTTAATTTTTAATCAAATTGTTGAATTATTAACCAAATAGTTTAATATTCTACCAAAATAGTGAAAGTTTCAACCAAAATAATGAATGTTCAACAAAAAACTTAATTTTTAACCAAATTGTTGAATTTTTAAACGAATAGTTGAATATTCTACCAAAATAGGGAAACTTTCAACCAAAATATGAATTTTCAACAAAAATCTTAATTTTTAACAACATTTTTGAATTAATAACCATATAGTTGAATATTCTACCAAGATAGTGAAATTTTCAACCAAAATAATGAATTTTCAACCAAATTGTTGATTTTTTGAACAAATAGTTGAATATTCTACCAAAATAGTGAAACTTTCAACCTAAAATACGAATTTTCAACAAAAAACCTCATTTTGAACCAAATTGTTAATTTTTTAAATAAATAGTTGAATATTCTACCAAAATAGTACAATTTTTAACCAAAATAATCAATTTTCAACAACAAACTTAATTTTCAAGCAAATATTGTTGAATTTTAGAGCCAAAAAGGAGAATTTTCTATAAAAAAAGTTAATTGACTATAGAAAAGTTAATTGTCTAAAAAAAAGTTAATTTCATACCTGCAAACATGAATTTTCAAGAAACAAGTTAATTTTTAACCGAAAAGTGAAATTTTCAACTAAAATCATGAATTTTCAACCAAAAAAATTAATTTTTAAGAAAGTTCAACATTCAACCAAGGAGTTAAATTTTCAACCTACAAAGATAAATTTTAACAAAAAAATGTAATATTTGATATTTTAATCAAAAACTTTTTTAATTTTAAACAAAAAAAAGTTCAATTTAGCCGAAAAGACGAATTTCGCAACAAAATACTTAAATCCTGAACCAAAAGATATAATTATCAACCAATAAGTTGATTTTTTAACAAATAAAAAAAAACCTTTTTACCAAAAAAAGCCGAATTTTTAACAAAATAATTAAATTGTCAACCACAGAAATACATTTTTAACTAAAATGATGAATCCACAACTGAAAAAAAATTATTTTTAACAAATTGGTTCAAATTTCAAACAAATAATTGAATTTTCTACCAATTCGTTAAATTTTCGAACCAAAAAACGAGTTTTCTACCATTTATTTTAATTTTCCACCCGAAAATGTGAATTTTCAGCAAAAAGTTTTTTTTTTAGCCGAAGCATATTAATTTTTAACCCGAAATTTATATTTTTAACCGGAAAAGATGAAGTTTCTACAAAAAGAGATGAATTTTCAAACAAAAAAAGATGAATGTGTCACGAAAGAAGGGAATTTTCAATTTAAAAAAATTTTGGTCATAAAAAGAAAATGTCTATCAAACTGTTTAATTTTCATTTTGAAAAGATGATATTTCAACAAAACAGTTGAATTTTCAAAACGAAAAATGATGATTTTTTAACAAAATTGTTGAATTTAGAACAAAGTAGTTAAATTTTGAAAATAATTTAATCATCGACCCAAACAGATTAATTTTCAACCCAGCAGTTGTATTTTTAACCGAAAAGGATAAATTTCTAATCAAGAAGATTAATTTTCTACCAAAAAAGAAGAATTTTCAACAAAATTATGAATTTTGAACAAAGAATGGAATAGTCACATTTTGAGTAAGGAAAATTCATTCTCAACAAAAAAAAAACAAATTTTTAGCAAAATAGTTAAAACTTAATCAAAAAGATGAATTTTCAATAAAAATTATAAATTAAAAAAAAAAGAATTTTCAGGAAAAGTGTTCAACATTCAACCAAAGAAGGGGAATTTTCTACGAAAAAGTGGATTTTTTAACTAAGAAGATTAATTTCCTACAGAAAAAAATGAATTATCAAGAAAAATCTAAATTTTCAATCAAAAACAAAATATTCAAATTTCCATTTCAAAAAATTAATTTTCAACCAAAAATCAAACAAATTTCTAACAAAACAATGACTCACAAATCACTGAAAATAGCGTCACGTAGGGTAATCGGTACAATGATTGGCCACTTAAGGAATTTTTCCGAAATTATAAAATACACAGATGGATTTCATTAAGATTCAAATCACCATAGTGAGTTAAGCGTTGAAAGTAGTAGATAATTTACTATTATACCTATTTAAAGAAATTAAGACTAATTTCAAAAACACAATGATTGGCCCTGACAACATAGTGATTAGCATAGGCCAATGGTTGTATGATTGGCCACCGAAATATGGGGAAACACATTCATTAGCCACATCAGGTTATACAGATTAGTGATTTTGAAAGCAGAGTGATTAGTCTCTGAATTGTATAATCATTCTTTTAAACATTATTTAATAATAATAATAATAAAATAATAATAAAAATTGTTTTTGACATGATTACCAATTATTCTTAAGTCAAAGCAACAAACAGTACAAAAAGTCTACAAAAATTGTAAACAATTCTGAAAGAACTATTGCAAAGATTAGTCATTTGCTTTTCAGATATTGTGGCCAATCATTATCCGCAGAATTCACGAGGACAATGATTGGCCATTTATTTATCAACTAACCAATCTTGTAAAATGTGTTGCGGAATTTTTTTTTCTTCGAATTTTTATTAATAACCCCCGACAATTCGTTCAAATCCACACAAAAATAAATTCATTTTTTTTCTAAATGAAGTTTAACACGTATTTCCCATAAGAAAAAAAGATATTTTTGTAAATTTTATTCAGAACCGTCAATATTAGCTGAATCGAGTTGAAACTCAACATTTTTTATCACAATTAGCGATAGAATAGGAATTAAACATTACTTTTCAAATATGAACCCCGTAAGTCTGTTTTATAGGGTCCCAAAAAAACCCCATAAGTGGAAAAATGGATTTTGCGAGTTGTTGACGCTAATTATGATTTTTTGCGGGTTTTTTAATGCAAATTGTTTCTGATACATGAAACACTACTTTATACTGATAATGAGATGTTTATATAAATTGTTTAAACAATTTATCATTATTGTTAATAATATTATATTAGAATAATGCTAGAAATTGCGATTTTTTCTTAAATGTTCAACTTTTGTCTATTTTTCAATCAGAGTGAAGTAATAATCAAATCAAGTTGACAAAAATAATTGTTTGAACAATTTATTATGTTTAATAATATTCTCTTTGCTTGATGGTAGAAAATTGCGGTTTTTTCTTAAATTTTTTAATATTTGTCTATTTTCCACATGGAGTGACTTAATAATTATTTAATTTGAGCAAAAATAATTGTTCAAATAAATTATTATTGTTAATAACTATCTTCATCTATATTAATGCCAGATATTTGCGGTTTTCCCTCTGAAATTTTAAACTTTTTCCTCACTTTTCACTTAGTGAGGTAATAATGAATGAAAGTTAATAAAAATAGTTGTTCAAACAATTCATTGTTGTTTATAATTATTTCTTTCTAAATATGTGCTAGAAAGTTGCAGTTTCTTCTAAATTGTTTAAATTTGCTTTCCCTTTTTAGTTATGAACAAATTATAAATAATCATTGGAGAGAAACATATTTTAAACAATCTCTTTCTTTTTTATTAATACATTTTTCTGGCTTTACTAAGTAAAAAGTGGTAAAAAGTTCAATATTTCAGAAGAAATCGCAACTATATTGCATTAATGAAGAAGATAGTTATGAACAATAATAATTTATTTGAATAATTATTTTTTCTAAATTGAACCAATTGTTAACTCACCCTATGTGAAAAGTAGACAAATAGTTGTAAATTTCAGAAAAAAAAACCGCCATTTTCTAGCATTATTCAAATTAAATATAATCAATACAAATAATACATTGTTTAAACAATTACGTTTGTTAACATTGATGAACTGTTACCTCTCCTTAATTGAAAATTTGACAAAAAGAGGAAATTTTTTGAAAAAACCGCAATTTTCTGTCTCCATTCTAAGAAAAAATTGCTAAAAACAATAATAAATTGTTATAACAATTTTAAATTGAAAAAATTTTTAAACAGAAACTTTCAAAATTCAAAACCTTCAAACTAATAATTTTATATTTCAGACTCCTTTCTAATTCAATGCGTTCAAAATTGAACAATTTTATTTCGAAATCAAGAATCTCGAAATTGAAAATTTTCACACTAAAATTTTGAAAGAGGACAATTTCAAAATCTTAAAAATTAATTATTTTCGAACTGGAATTTTTGAAAATAGATAATTTAAAATTTATAGGAATGAAAATTGTATTATTTTTAATTAAAATTATTCAAAACTGAATAATTAATAATTGAAAAGTTTTGAATTATAATAAATTTTAATTCGAAGCGATTAAAATTTGATAATTTGATATTGAAAACTAAATTGAATATTTCAAAGTAAAAGCTTCAGAAATTCTAGAAATCTGAATTTTTATTGAATTAAAAAATTATGATTTAACATAAAAATGGATTAGACAAATTTTTCTGAAATCAAAAAAACAAATTCACAATTATTTTCATCGTTCAAAATGGAAAAATTTTCAATTATAAACCTTTCAAATTAAATTATTTTGAAAAAATTTCAATTTTTAATTATTCAAATTATTCTAACTTAAAGAAATCCGAACTTCATTCGAAACTAAAAAAAACTTATTCCGGAAGAATAGTGATAATCAAACTTTTTGGTACTCAAACTCTGAAAAATTTTTAAATTGTCAATTATGCTTTTCGAAATTCAATTATTTCAATTTAATCGCAAAATTTAAACTATTTAAATTACTTCAAGTAAATTCAAATCGTTTAGAAACTGCAAATTTTTAAATTTTCAATGTTACTTTTCGAAATTCAACCATTTCAATTTTAATGACAAAATCATTTTTTTTAAATTTAATATTAAATAACTTATTCTCAAGTCTGCTTATTTATAAGGCCTGAATTCGAGAAATTATGCCTTAATTTTTAATTGTTTTGAATTTATTATGAATGCATTTAATTTAAATTTTTTCAAATCACTACGATTTCGAAAAATTTAAGAAAACAGAAAGTTTTGTTTTCAAATTGAAACCAAACTATTTAGAATATTTAAATATAAAATTATCAAATTTGAAACTGACTATCAAGGCAGTTAATATGAAATTGTTTAATTTTTAAATATTTTTAAATGAAATCCAGAGTAAATTGAAAACAATGCAAAATTAAGACAGTAATGTCTTAAATTCAAGCCCTAAGAATGAGCAGATTTTAGAAGCAGGCATTGAATATATGTAGAAGTTTTTTTTTTTTTTTTTTAAATCTTCCAAAAAGTTCAACATTTCAAACTCAGTTAAAAGAAAAAACCATTTTTATACGGAAAATTTCTTTAATTTTGAATGGTCACAATTTAAAAATTCTGAATTTTCATGGTAAAAGCTAAATTTTTAATAAATATTCATTTAATTTTGAATAAAAATGAAAATTTTCTATTTTGTACGGTAAAAATAAAGGTGAATTTATTTTTTTTATTTCAGAAAAATTTGTCTAATCAACTTTCATGTTAAATCTTAATTTTTTAAATTTAATAAAAATTTCGATTTATAGAATTTCTGAATTTTTTACTTTGAAATATTTAATTTAGTTTTTAATTTCAAAGTGTCAAATTTTAGTCACTTCGAATTTGAATTTATAAAATTTCAAACGTCTTATCTTTTAAATTAGTCAATTTTGAATACTTCGAATTACAAATATTAATATTTTCCTTTCTCTGAATTTCAAATAATATATTTTTGAAAATTCTCATCGGAGAATATTCGATTTTTAACATTTTTAAATCGTCCTTTTTCGAAATTTCAATATGAAATCATTCAATTTCGAAATTCACGAATACAAAATAAAATTATTAAACTCTGAAAGCTTTGAATTAGAATTGAGACAATTTCAACTCCTTCCGAAAATATTTGAGGGCATTTCCAAAAATTCCAAAGAATTTTTAAAAGATTCCAATAATTTGAAGTCATTTTAAGGGACTTTCAAGATTTTAGGGTATTTTTGAAAATTACAAGGAATTTTGAAAAGTTTTAAAAAGTTTCAAGAGATTGCAAGAGATTTGAATATTCGAACAAATTTTCGACCGATATTACAAATTCGAAAGAAATTTCCAATCCATTTTTGGACCGGTCTATTGGCCATTCATTTATCAACTAAACTATCTTTTCATAGATCATATGAAATTGTTTGCTCTTCATCCTGCACTATTTAGTTGTAGTTTTATTTTTTGAATATTCTTTCATATAAGCATATTTAAATGAGGTAGCCAATCATTGGGGGCTGGCCAATAATGGGGGGTGTCTAATAATTGGGGGTGTCTAATAATGGAAGGTGTCTAATAATTGGAGGTGTCTAACAATCGGTGGTGTCTTATAATCGGTATTGTCTAAGAATTGGAGGTGTCTTATAATTGGGGGTGTCTTAAAATTGGAGGTGGTTAATAATTTGGGGTGTCTTATAATTGGGGGTGTTTAATAATTGGGGGTGTCTTATAGTGGGGAGTGTCTTATAGTGGGGGTGTCTAATAATTGAAGGTGTCTAACAATTGGTGGTGTCTTATAATCGGTATTGTCTAAGAATTGGAGGTGTCTTATAATTGGGGGTGTCTTAAAATTGGAGGTGGT
>JAABKJ010001852.1:0-29348 GCA_011634705.1 Andricus grossulariae
GCTTTCAATATGAAATTTTGAAATATTTAATTGCGAAATTGTCCTGACATTTTGAATATTTGACTTCGAAACAAAAAGATTGTGAAATTTAAAATTCCAAATTTACAAAATTATCGAAAAATTAATTCAAGAAAAAAAATTAGTTTCAAGGACTTGAAGATTAAACTTTTAGAATTGCGCATTCAAAGCCATAATTTTAAATTAAAATTATAGAAATTTTCAAGACTTACTTAAAACTTACAAAATGCGCGAATTATGAAATACGGGAAATCTCCCGGTGTAATATTTTTCTCCCGGTTTTCTCCCGGGTGAGTGGCCACCCTGTTCACTCTTCATTGATTAAGAAATAAAAAATGTACAATACCTGCGTCAAGCTTTGCTGCATCTTCTCGATGTCTTGCACGTACTTGAAGACTTGAATATTTTTATTAAAAGCTTCCTCGCGAGCCTCAGCTTTCTTGCTGTCCATCTTGGACTTCATCACAGGAGAAAGTGGCTTCTCGAAGCTCAGACTAAGGCCCTGCACATGATTAGCGTGTGCAAAGTTGTGCTGTTTCGATCTCCTATCCGAGTGCTGGAGTTCGTCGAGGCTCGGGTAGGAGTCATGTGGTAATTTGTCGGGTTCCGAAATCGTCTTCGACGGGACGCTCGGCCAGTTGGCGGTGTTCAAAACACTCGGGACAATATTGGCGACGCCCAGAATGGAATTCGTCATGTTTATCGAAGCCATTCGAGCTATGTCCGCATAACTGGCTTGTGGCGTCCCTCCCGAAGAGTTTGCCGCTTTTGTTAGATTGTGCTTTTGCGTGTTTGATGTCACTGGAAGAGAATGCACCGAGTCCAGGTCGCTACTGTCGGATTTGTCACTGAAAACAATCAATAATGTTAAAGTAAATTAAATAATCTAGTCTTGATTATTGAATTGGTACACAAATTCCCTTTCTTCCTTTTATCCTCAGGAATGCTTTTATTTCAACATAGAGAGATAGGAAATATTCATTAAAAAGTTTAGCTGCAAAAAAAGATTTGTATCCTAAATGGTAAGAAACAACAAAAAATACGAGACACGTATTTTTTGTTTTTCACTAAAAAATATGTTTCATGAACTTAGGGCTACTTGAATATTCAGGTGAATTATGAACAAATTAACAAGAATTTTCCTTTAACGGTGTATATTGGGAAAAAATGAACATAATATTTTTTTTAATTATCAAAAAGGCCACCTTTGCTTCTTTTCTTGATTTTTTTTTTTAGATTCATAGAAATATGAGGGAGATGTCCTGTGAGTTTCGTTCTCGCTAAACTATCCCTTCATATAGAAAAACTTATTTTATTATTATAAAATAAATTTGTAAACATTTTTTTTAAACATTCATAGTTTTATGTCTCAAAGAAGCTAACATTATATGGAATGACACAATGTAACCGCCTAATAAAAATTTCGCATATTGAAAAATACCGAAAATATAATTATTACTTGAAAAAAGTGAAAACGTGACCAAAAGTGACTGATGCTCTTTTGAATTTAAGAGAATTCGATGCAATTGATAAGAATTCCAGATGAATTTTAACGAATTGAGGATAAATTTAAAAAAATGAAACCAATGAATTCAATAAAATTCGAGTGAACTTGACGGGATTTAAGGGAAATTAGAAGAACTCGATGAAATTGATCAAAATTCAAGGTTAATTTTTAAAAAATTCAAATGAATTAAAAAAATATTCCACTAATTTAAATAAAATAGGTGTGAATTTAGAAGAACTGGAGAGAATTCAAAAGAATTTGATAAAATGCCTAAGAATTCCAGGTGAAATTGAAAGACTTCAGGGTGAATAAAAAAAAATTATTCTACCTAATTGAGTAGAATTGAGTGAATTCAGAAGAATTCAAGTGAATTCAAACAAACTAAACAAGAGTTTTAAAAAATCAAGAGGATTTCCGGTTTTTAATTCGAAAAAAATTGAAAATAATTCAGGGTGAATTCCAAATGAATTGAAAAAAATCCAAAATATTCCACTGATTTCATTAAAATTGATGTAAATTAGAAGAATCCAGGAGAATTTCAGAGACTTTGATGAAATTCATAAGAATTTGAAAGAATATAATTGAAAAGAAATTTAACAATCAGAAAATTTCCATCGAATTGAGTAATGTAAAGAGTGAACAGAATTCAGGGCGAAGTCAACAGAATTTATATAAATTGAAGAAAAAAAACACAACGAATTAAATAAAGTTCGAATGAATTTAGAGGAATTTAAAGGAAATGAGAAGAATTCGATGAAATTCATAAACATTCAAGTGAACTGATAACAATTAAAAATATTCCAGAAATTCATAGAATTTATTAAATTTGGGATGCATTGTGAAAAATTGAAGAGATTTTTAAAAAGAATTTTAGGAAAATGCCTAAGAATTCTAGGTGTATATAAAAAACTTAAGGAAGAATAAAAAAACTAAAATGAAATCAAATTGAGTAGAATTGAGAGAATTTAGAAGAATTCAAGTAAATTAAAAATAATTCAATGTAAATTCAAAAAATTCATGAGAAATCGAAAGAATTTTAAATAAGTCAGAATGAATGAATAACAATTCAGGGTAAATTCCAAATTAATCCAAATGAATTTAAAAAGTGCAAAATATTTCATTGATTTCAATAAAATTGGATTTTTCAGAACCAAAATAATTCAAGTAAATAGAAAAAAATTTGAATCCAAAAATAATTCAATTGTATTCAGTGGATTTCAATAGATTTTTAGAGAATTCAAAATAATTCAAAGGAATTAAAATAAAATCAATGAAATTCGGAAATCCTTGGTTTACCTGTTCTAATTTTTTGAGAAAAGTGAATAAAAGTGAACTAGAAATTTTTCGAAATTTGGAAACAACAATTTTTATGGAAACAAAAAATACGTGTCTCATATTTTGCCTTGGAAAACATGTAAATATAATTACAAATTATATTTCTAGTGCTTACTGGTCTGTTTTATTAATTTCGATATTTTATTTATTGTATCTTTTATTCAGGGTTGCGACTGTATAGAATTTCGAATTCAAAATTCCAGGTTTTTTCCAAATTTGTTTACAGGCTACATTTTTCTACAAATTTTCTGCAAATTAAAATGGTTGCAGATTCGAAAAATTTCAGTTTTATGTTCCACTGTTTAATTTAAACTGCCACTTCTTTATAAATTCAAATTCCTTTCTACGTATTTGAATTATTTTAAATTTTGATTTGTGGCTTTTTGGAGAAACTCAGTCCTTCCCTGTTTTGACGTTTTCTTGTTCTCAATTTTTAAAACATTTTTGAAGGTAAAGAAATAATCTTCAAAAACTAAAGGCTTTTAAATTTGAGTTATTTTCAACTTTTAAAATCTAGACTCAAGTTTTAATCAATTTCGAACTTAGAAACCTCAATTTTTGAATATTTCAAAACCTCCTGAATACCAGGAATAATCGAATTTGAACTTTTTGTTATTTTACAAGATCAAAGCTTTTATTTACATTAACTTTCATGTTCACATTTAAATGGTCAATTTTTTCAATCTTTAACTAAAGATTTTTAAATATTAAAGAATGTACATTTCCCATTGTTAAATTATAAGTTTCTTTAATTAACACAATTTCTAATTACTTAATTTTATCACGTCAGATTTAAATTGCTGGAATATTAGGGCTTTTAATTTGAAACTAAACGACTTAAATTTTAAATCGTCCAATTTCTGATATTTGAAATAATTCAATTTTGAATCTCTTGAAAATAAAATCGTTCATCTGGGAAAATCTACAAATATGGACGATTTAAACTTGAAAATATATTTAAGTTTTACACTCTAGACATTATTCAATTATAATTTTGAATCATTAACGCTTTCAAATGACCAGAAATAATTTTCAAAACTCACAACATAGAACATGAAATTTTGAAAGTTTCAATAAAAAATTGACGAATTGTGAATAAAATAATCTGCAGTTATTCAAAGAACTTATTCAATAATTAAAAACTGAAATAAATACTTTTATGATCGTTTGAGATTGTTCAACATTATTAAAGTTCTAAACGTTTCAGTGTAGAATACTCCACAAACTTTCTCAATTTTAAGGCATTTAAATTTAAATTCTCGATTTTTGAACGCTTTATTTAAAATCATTATTTTTACCACTTGTATTTGAAATTAAAAAATGTTAATTTATACTTGCACCATATGTGGCAAAAGGAAAAAGTGCAAATGATCTTAACTTCTGCGGATATACCTAATTATCTATTAAAGTTTGAACAAACTTACTTTGTTAGCAATGACTTGTTTAATTTCCCAGACAAATTTCAGACTAAAAAACAAAATGTCAGGTTTTCCAAACCTTTTTTTAAAAGCTATTCCTTTTCCAAATTATTATAAATTTTGGATCGTAAGCAATCTTGTAAATGATTTAAAAAAATAAATACCTAGGAGGCATGCTGCTCGCAGATTTCCTCCTCAGTTCTGGAGAAAGTGGTGTTCTATAATCGTTAGAAAATCCCCTGGACCTCTGAAGATACGACCCGGAAGTGGATAAATTGTGTGCCCTGCTGCCACTCGAACTTCGCCTCTGTTTTTTGCTCTTCTTCTTTTTCGTCACGACGAGAAACTCCGGCTCAGCTTCCGACTCTGTTAAATTAATTTTTTTCGTGGAATTCCTGCGAGTCGTGTACTCGTCTCCGGTGTCGTTACAATAAATAGACTGACCTTCTTCAGTTCCCCAAGATCTGCGATCGCCCCTAGAATCCACAGCTGAATCCCCGGTGCTCCTCTGTTTCGATCGACGAAGGGAAATGTTTATCGCACCTGCAACAAAAAAATTATAATTACGTGAATGATAAACTCCAAGACTTTACAGGGTGGCCGTAAAACTCAAATTTCAAAATTCCCTGACTTTTCCCTGACTAATTTTTCATTTTCCCTGACCGTTAATATTTAAAGATGAAAATTCTAATCTTGCAAAAGTTTTAATACAGAATCTTTTATAAAGGAAATAAAACAAGTTTACATTTTAAATAAATTTTTAGTTCATTATGCTCAGGGCTGCCAAAACCTAATTCACTTTAAAAAAATGAAAAAGTGATATATTTAAACCAGAAAGAATGAATAATGTGACCAAAGTTCTTTTGAATTTAAAAGAATTCAATTCATAAGACTTCAAATCAATTCAAGTTAAATTCAAAAGAATTGAAATCAGTTGAAAAAAATCAACAAATTCCATTGATTTCAGTAAAATTGTAGTAAATTTAGAGGAATTTAAAGAAAATGACTAGAATTCGATGAAATTTATAGAAATTCAAGGTGAATTACAAAAATGTAAGTCAATTGAAAACAAATAAGAAATACGAAAAAAAAACATTGAATTCAGTAAGTATGAAATAAGTTAGAAAAATTCAAGGGAATTACAAATAATTTGATAAAATGCCAAAAAAATGAAGGGGAGTTCAAAAGATTTCAATATGAATTTAAAAAAACTGAAGCAATTAAAAAAAATCCATTGAACTCAGTAGAATTTAATAAATTTAATTTTCAAGTGATTTTCAAGTGAATTCAAAAAATCTTAAAAATTCAAAAGAGTTCATTGATTTCAGTACAGCTGGAGTAAATTTAGAGGAATTTAAAAGCAATGCAAAGAATTCGGTGAAATTCATAAAAATTCAAGGGGAATTTTTAAAAAAATCAAGTGAATTGAAAAAATTTCAAAAATATAAAAATATAAATTGAATTGAGTAACTTTGAAATGAGTTTAGGAAAATTCAGGGGAATGCAAAAGAATTTGATAAAATGCTTAAGAATTCAAGGTGACTTTAAAAGATATCAAGATGAATTAAACCAAAAATAAAAAAATCCATTACATTGAGTAGAATTGAGTGAATTTAGAAAAATTCAGCATAGATTAGTAAGAATTCTGGGTGAATTCCAAATGAATTCAAATGCATTGCAAAAAATATTTGAAAATCTCTTCAAATCTTTGAAATTCTACGAAATCCCTCACTTCTTGTGAATAAATTCTCTAAAATCCATTAAAATATTATAAAATCCCGTGAAATTCTACGAAATCTGATTATGTTTCCTGAAATCCTGGAAAATTGATTAAAATACCTTGAAATCCCTTGAAATTTGTGTAATCTCTTGGAATCTTTTAAAATACCCTAGAATATTTCATATCCTTCAAAATACCTTCAAATTATTGGAATCAAATAAAAATTTCTTTGAATCTTTTAAAATTTCCTCAAATATTTCAAATAATTTGAAATCTTTAAAAATCCATAACACTTTTTAAAGCTCTCGAAAATGCCTTAGAATCTTTTAAAATATGCTGAATATTTTTGAAATCCTTCAGAATCTTTTGAAACTCCTTAATATTTTTTAAAGCTCGTGAATATTCCTTAGACGTTTTAAAATTACCCGAAAATCTTTTAAATTCTTTGAAATCCCTTCAAATTATTGTAATCAATTGAAAATTCCTTGGGATTCTATTAAATATACTAAAATTCTTTAAGATCTTTAGTAATACCTTGAGTATATTCTTTAAAATCCATTGAAATATAATAAAAGCCTGTGAAATTACATTAAATCTGATATTTCTTGAAATCCCATTAATTTACTAAAATCAATTGAAAATTCTATGGAATATTTTTAAATAACCTGCAATATTTAAAATCCTTTCCAGTGTTTAGAAATCCCTTGAAATCACTTGCAGCTCTTGAAAATCCCTTGGAATTTTAAAAAATATCAAAAAATCTTTAAAATTCGTTGAGATCCGTTCAAATTATTGAAATTAATTCAAAATCCTTGGAATCTTTAAAAATATTCTAAAATTCTTTAAAATCTTGGTTACTACCTTGAAATCTTTTGAAATCATACGAAATCCCTCAATTCGTGAGAACAAATTCTTTGAAATCTGATATTTCCTGAAATCCCTTGACATTTTTAAAAGCCCTTGAAAATGCTTTGAAATCAAAACCTTACAATACTTCAAATCCTTTGAAATCGCATGAAACTTTTCAAAGTTCTTGAAAATTTCTTGGGATATTTCAAAATACCCAAAAAAATTTAAAATCCTTTGAAATCACTTGAAACTTTTTAAAGCTCTTGAAAATTCCTTGGAATATTTAAAAATAACCTACAATCTTGAAAATCTGTTGAAATCTTTTGAATCTCTTTAATATTTCTTGAAATTTTTAAAAATACCATTAAATCTTTTAAATTCTTCGCAATCATTTCGAATGATCGAAACCTTTTAAAAATGCTGTAAGATATTTCATATTCTTTAATGTCTTTTACAATCTCTTGACACTTTTTAAAGCTCTTGAAAATTCCTTGGAATATTTAAAAATACCATAAATTCTTTAAAATCCGTTGAAATCCCATGAAATTACTGGAATGAATTGAAAATTCCTTGGAAACTTTTCAAACACCCTAAAATATTCCAAACCCTTTGAAATCTTTAAAAAGTTTTTAAAACTGTTTTGAAGCTTTTGAAAATTCGTTCGAATTTTTAAAAATACCTTTAAATCCTTAAAATTCTTTGCAATCATTTATAATGATTGAAATCCACTAAAAATACCCGAACAATTTTTTAAAATCCATTGAATCTTTTTAAAGCTCTTGAAAATTCCTGGGAATTTTTAAAAATACTCAAAAATCTTTCAAATCCCTTGAAATAATTGAAATTTATTAAAAATTTCTTGGAATCGTTTAAAATACCCTAAAAGATTGGGGAAAAAAATCAGAAATAGGTATAGATAGACTTGAAAACTAAAAACTAAAACAAAATTCATTTAAAATAGTGACTAAAATTGACTGAGTGGCAGACGTGATTATTCTGAACCGTTACTTAAGGTAGTTCTGCCAAAAATCATATTTCTGACGAAAAAAAAGTTTTTCTATGATTTTACAATCAAAATAATATTACTAATCATGTAATTTCAAATAAAAAACATTGTTTTCAATGAAAACAATTTTTAACTCTCAAAAAAACATTTATTTGAACAATATTGTTTGCAATTCATTTTTTTTCCTATTATCGCTTCTTACTAATTCAAAAAAAGGTTGAATTTTAATAAATGATGGCTTATTTTTTCGTGGAAAATATTCTCTACAACTCTACTATTTCTAAATGTGAAAGTAAATTTTTCTATTGCTAAAATCGTTGAAAATCAATTCTTTTTAAAGAAAACGTTTTTTCAAGAAATAACTATATTTGGAGATCATTCACTTTTATTCAAAACTGGAAACAGTAGAGTCGTAGGGAATGTTTTCCTCGAAAAAATAAGCCATGACTTATTAAAACCCAACCGTTTTTAAAAAATTGATAAGAAGGGACAGCAAGAAAAACTTCAATTACAAAAACTATTCTTAAAATAATAATTTTTTGTAAGTTTCCAACTTTTTTCAACAAAACTACATGACTGATAATATTTTAAATCTTAAAATCATAGAAGACTTTTTTTACCAGAGACATGATGTTTCGCACGACACAACCTTAAAGTGCTTTTTACAGAAATTACCTGGCTTTAGCCATTTTTGTCTTCAAAATCCCTGATTTTTTCCTGATTTCCAGGTTTTCCCTGACCTGGAATTTAAATCTCATAAAAAAAGAACTTACTGTGCTGACTGGAAACACTGCTGGCGCCACTGGAACTGGTGCTTTTTTCAATGGTAAGATCCTCGAGTTTGGTTTTCGAAATCTCCTCCAGAGAGTTTGATTTGTGAAGTTTGGCAGGAATCTGTTCCCTCTTCGAGTCTTTCTCTCTGTTTCTCGGTTTCGCACCAGAATTGGCTTTGACTCTTACACTGTTACCAGTCTTTCCCTTTTTTCCCTTGGATTCCTTGTTCTCGATGAAGTTCAAGAGACTGTCGATGTCTTCGGTGTTGCGGTGGCCCTCGACTTCTCCGGCTTTGTAGACAATTACGTTTGGCTCCTGGGTGTGCTTTCGGCGAACTTTCTTTCGTTCTCCATTGTTATAACCCTGAACTGCATTTCCATTTTCATCTAGTGACTTTTTCTCCGCGGATATGGACGAATCCTTGACTGTGATATGTTGAGCTGTGAATCTGGAAACTGCTTCTGCAAAAATCAAATTAAAATTTTCATTTTTAATCCAAATTACAAATCTGATATCTTAAATTTAAGGAGCACTTTAAACACTGAAATTAAAATATTCGGATTCTTAAAGCTAAACATTTTTTTATTTAAAGTAATAAAGACTGAACTAAAAATTAAAGCACTCAAAATGGAAATTTTGAATTTTGAATTTTTTAAATTGAAGGAAAAGTTTTTTTTTAATTAGAAGTCTAATTATTTTAATTTTAAGTAGTTTCAAATCAATAATTGTAGAATTGTTATTTATACATGGAAATTTGTTTTTGTTTTGAGATGAATTCTAAACCAAAACTATATAATAGTTTATATTTCAAACAAAAAAGATTTTTATTCTAAATGAAAAACACTCAAATTCAACCAGAAACGACGAATTTTAAACAAAACAGTTGAATTTTTAATCAAAAAGATTGTCTATCAACAAAGACAGGTTTTCAACTTTGAAACCCGAAAAGATGCATTTTTATCAAAAAAGTTCAATTTTCAGCGAAATAATTGAACTTTCAAGATAAATCGATTTTTTAACAAAATAGTTGAATTTAAAAAAAAAATAGTTGAATTTTTCAAGCCAAAAAGACGATTGTTTCAGAATACCGTTGAATTTTCAACAAAAAAGTTCATTTTCAACCAAGAAAGATACGTTTTGAATACAAAAGTACCAATGTTCAACAAAACAGTTGAAATGTTAACGAAACAGTGGAGTTTTCCAGCCAAAAGGATAAATTTCAACCGAATGGTCGAATTTTCAAACAAAAAATATAAATATTAAATTCAAAAAGACGAGTCTTCAACAAAACAGTTGAATTTTCGACCAAAAAGATGCCTTTTTAACAAAATAGTTGAATTATCAACAAAATAATTAAATTTGCAATTAAATAGAATTTTTAACCAAAGGAGATGAATAATTCTGAACCAAAAATATTCACTTATCGATTACAAATAATTCATGTTGAAAATATTCCAAAAAATACAGTCTTTAGCATAAATTTGATAAAAAACGGTTATTTTTCATTTTTGGGCATTTTACGGGCACAATAAAAGGTATTAGGTGGGTCGAAATTAAAAGTTATTGGCTGGAAATTATTCCTTGAATATTACTTAAGAGGTGACTATACTTTCATTCACAAAAATTTAATAGTAAGTACTTATTTTTTACATTTTTTCGAAAATCGAGCTTTTCCCATCTAAAACTCCATGTTAATTGCAAAAGTCCGGGGGCACGAGTTAACGTTCAGGATGTCCAGCGATTCTTAGGAACGAAATTAAAAGTCTTTTGCAGGGTTTTTAGGTCAAGAAGCCAAGTTTTTTCAGGTCTCCTTTTTTACAGCGAATAATGAAATAACCGTTTGTTATAGATGTAAAAAGATGAGCCATTTCATTTTTTGTTGGCCAACAACTTTTAAAGAAAGCAGATCCATAAATAAACAAATTCTTATTTTTTTGCAAACATAATTCGTCTTTGAAATCCTTGAAATCTTTGTGAATTCTTTGAAATCTTTCGAGGTAGTTAAAATCTTTGTGAAATCCTTGACATTTTTATGAAATTTTTGAAATATTTGTGAAAACCTTCTTTAATCTTTGTTTGTGAAATCTTTTGTGTTTATTTGAAATCATTGAAATCTTCTCAAATTTGTTGGAACCTTTTGAAATAGTTTAACATTTTGAAATATTTGTGAAAGCTTTCGTATGCGTTTGAAATCATTGAAATATTTGAAATCGTTTAAAATCTTCGAAATGTTTTACAATTTTTGAAATCTGGTGTACCCTTTTTGAAATTTTTGAAATTCTTGTATTCTTTTAAAATCTTTCTGAAACTTTTGAAATATTTGTGAAATCTTTTGTATTCATTTGAAATCATTAAAATATTTGTATTCTGTGCAAAATCTTTTGAAATCTTAGACATATAGTTCCTTTTTAAAATCTTTGAAACTTTTTGCAAGTATTAAAATCTTTGTGAAATCTTGAAATTTCTCTGAAATCTTTTTAAACTTTTTTAAAATATTTGAAATCTTTTGAAATTTGTATGAAATCTTTGAAATACTTGTGAAAACTTTCTTCAATCTTTGTTTGTGAAATATTTTGTGTTCGTTTGAAATCATTGAAATATTTATAATCGTTTCAAATCTTCGAAATGTTTTAAAATTTATGAAATCTGGTGTACTCTTTTTGAAATGTTTGAAATTCTTGTATTCTTTTTAAATCTTTCTGAAACTTTTGAAATATTTGTGAAATATTTTGTTTTCATTTAAAATCATTAAAATATCTGTATTATGTGCAAAATCTTGTGAAATCTTAGACATTTGGTTCCTTCTTAAAATCTTTGAAACTTTTTGAAAGTATTAAAATCTTTGTGGAATCTTTAAAAAATTTTTTTAAATATCTGAAATCTTTTGAAATTGTTATGAAATCTTTGAAATATTTGTGAAAACTTCCTTTAATCTTTGTTTGAAATCTTTTGTGTTCGTTTGAAATCATTGAAATCTTTTAAAATTTTCTCAAATTTGTTGGAACCTTTCAAAATAGGTTAACATTTTTGAAAAATTTGTGAAATATTTTGTATTCGTTCGAAATCATTGAAATATTTAAAATCGTTTAAAATCTTCGAAATGTTTTTAAATTTTGAAATCTGGTGTACCCTTTTTGAAATCTTTGAAATTCTAGCATTCTTTCAAAATATTTATAAAATTTTTTTGAAATCTTTGAAATATTTGTGAAACCTTTGGTATTCATTTGAAATCATTAAAAAATTCCTATTCTGTGCAAAATCTTTTCAAATCTTAGACATCTGGTTCCTTTTTAAAATCTTTGAAACTTTTTGAAAGTATTAAAATCTTTGTGAAATCTTGAAATTTATTTGAAATCTTTTTAAATTTTTGTAAAATATTTGAAATCTTTAAGATCCTTGAAATTTTTTGAAATTTGTATGAAATTGTTGAAATATTTGTGAAAACTTTCTTTAATCTTTGTGAAATATTTTGTGTTCGTTTGAAATCATTGAAATCTTTTAAAATTTTCTCAAATTTGTTGGACCCTTTCAAAATAGGTTAACATTTTTGAAAGAGTTCTGAAATCTTTCGTATTCGTTTGAAATCATTGAAATATTTTAAATCGTTTAAAAT
This sequence comes from Andricus grossulariae, assembly GCA_011634705.1. Classification (NCBI taxonomy): domain Eukaryota; kingdom Metazoa; phylum Arthropoda; class Insecta; order Hymenoptera; family Cynipidae; genus Andricus; species Andricus grossulariae. The sequence goes on from JAABKJ010001852.1 coordinate 12,241, forward strand.
CTTCAAAATGTTTTAAAATTTTTGAAATCTGATGTACCCTTTTTGAAATCTTTGAAATTCTTGTATTTTTTAAAAATCTTTATGAAATTTTTATGAAATCTTTGTGAAATCTTTTTTATTCAATTGAAATCATTATCATATTTTTAATCTTTGCAAAATCTTTTGAAATCTTAGAAATCTGGCTTATTATACTCTTTTTAAAGTCTTTGGAAATGTTCGAAATATTTGCGAAATCTTTGAAATCTGATGTACACGTCTTTTTCAAATCTTTGAATTCCTTGCAATCTTTATGAAATATTCGAAATATTTGGGAAATTTTTGTGACATCTTTGTCAAATCGTTTGAAATATTTGAATATTTAAATATCAAAAAAAAAGCATACTTTAACATTCTACATTAACGGAGACGAAATGAAAAAACTTATAGAATTATTCACAACATTAAAGTCTGTTCATTGCAATCTATAAAATAATTGGTAGTCTACAAAAATGTCTGGAAATAACTTTATTTATTCTGTAATGCGTTAAAGCTAAACTATATCTTGATAAATAAAAAACTTTTCAGTAGCAAAACTTCTAAACGAGATGTTTCTTTCATAATAGACTAAAAGATCTAAATTACTTTTCGCATTTCAATAAAATAACGGTTGAAACAAAAATTAATTCAAGGTTCTCGTGAAAAATTCCACGGAAATTGCCAAGTTTTCCAGGTTCAAACAAAATTCAATGAGAATTCCAGGTTTTCAAGGTCGCTGGACACCAAAAACACAAAAATTACAGATGTTTTTTTTCCGGAAAACGAACAAACTGAGGGGGATCAATGACCAAAAATCGAATTTTTACAGGTATAAATTTGGACCACCCTGGTGTGCAGTCTGTAAAAAGAACTTACCCATCGCAAGATTTGGAGACGACCATGTAACTGGCATAACCGAGTACATGCTCGGTACTATGACTTTGCCCTGTGAAGTAGCATTGGATGCAGATGAAGAATTCCCGAGAACGCGAACACTGTTATAAGTCGTGAACGGAAGTGCACTGGACGCATCGGATCCATTGATAGCAAGTTTCGAGGTCTTTTCTGACTTGACAGGGTGTTCTCGGAACGGGAATTCGATTGTGGTATCGACAGGTGTTTGAGCGATGTCGAAGGTGGCGCGCGTGATGAACTGAACTGGTCTCCTCGGCTCGATGATTTTCATTTCGGTGCCCTCATCCTCCTCGGCTTCGATGGAGCGGGGTCGCTGGACACCGCCAACCGAAGCGGTCGTGTTCCTTTCATTGCTGCTGCTGCTGCCACCCACCTAGGAAATTAAATTATTTCTTCAATTAAATGCAATACACCTTCCTCAAGCTGGGGAAAATTATTCAAAACTTTGCGCTTCTTTTTTTAATGTCATTTTAAAGTATCTAAAGGAATTCACAGAGGATTTTATCAAATAAATTTCATAAGAGGATTTTTTAGTAGAGGATATTAAAGCATTCTCAAAGCTTTAAAGGGTTTTGCAGATTGCATAGCCCAAAATTCTCTCAAAATAGGGGAAATGCGATAATTTTTCCCGGAAATAGGGGAATAAATTTCTTTTTAATACAATTATTGTAGATACCATTTTGAGCTCAATATGAAACGAATTTTTTAAAAAATAGGTAATTTTTCAACCAAAGAGATAAAGTTTCAACTAAAAAGATGAATCTTCAATATAGTTGGATTTTCAACCAAAACAGATGAATTTTTAACAAAGGAGTTGAATTTTCAACAAAGGATTTGAATTTTCAATCGAAATGATGAATCTTCAACCAATAAAATGAATGTTTAACGAAGTAGTTCAACTTTCAACCAAGTATAGTTGAATTTTCAACTAAAATTATGAACATTCAACCAAACAAATGAATTATCAACGAAGATGATTTATTTTTCACAAAGAAGACGACTGTTCAACAAAATACATGAATTTTCAACCAAATAGTTGAATTTACAAACTCAATGAGATCGATTTTCAACCAAAAATAGAATACTTTAATTTTCAGTTAAACAGATTAATATTCAACCAAAACAAAATATGAATCTTTAACACAATATTTTACTTTTTAAGCAGAGATATAAATTTTCAACTGAAATGATGAATGTTCAAATAAAAAAAATTTAATGAAGTAGTTCCACATATAACAAAGTATGTACAGTTGAATTTTCAACAAAAAGAGATTTTTATTTGAATTCAAAAACATTTGAATTAGAAAAAAAACGAATTTTCAATGAAACAGTTTAATAATCAACCAAAACAGATTCATTTCAACAATATAGACGATTTTTCAACCAAAAAAAGATGAATTTTCAACTGAAATGATGAATCCTCTACTACAAATATAAATTTTTAATAAAGTAATTTAATTTTCAACCAAGTTTAGTTGAATTTTCAATAAAAAAGATGAAGTATCCATCAAAATGATCATTATTTCCTAAGGAAGATGATTTTTCAACAAAATACACGAATTTTCAACAAAAAATGTAAAGATTCAATTTTCAGTTAAAAAAATTATTATTCAATCAAAAACAAAGACGAATCTTCAACAAAATAATTAATTTTTGAAACAGAGAGATAAATTTTCAACTGAAATGATGAATCTTCAACAAAAAATGCATTTTTAATAAGGTAGTAAACTTTCAACCAAGTACAGTTGAATTTTCAATCTTCAACCGATAAAATTAATGTTTAACAATGTTCAAATTTCAACAAAGTATAGTTGAATTTTCAACTGAAAGAGATCGATTTTCAACCAAAAATTGAATACTTAAATTTTAGTCAGAAAGATTAATATTCAACAACAAAAAAAGACGAATCTTCAACAAAATATTTAACTTTTCAACCAGAGATATAAATTTTCATCTGAAATGATGAATGTTAAAAAAAACATTAATAAAGTAGTTCCACTTTTAACCCAGTACAGTTGAATTTTCAACAAAAAAAGATTTTTATTTGAATTCAACAAAAAAAAACGACTTTTCAACAAAACAGTTTAATCATCAACCAAGACAGATTAATTTTCAACAATATAGATAATTTTTCAATAAAAAAAGATGAATATTTAACTGAAATGATGAATCCTCTACCACAAATATGAATGTTTAATAAAGTAATTTAACTTTCAACCAAAATGATTATTATTTCCTAAAGAAGATGATTTTTCAACAAAATACACGAATTTTCAACCAAAAATGGAATAGTTCAATTTTCAGTTAAAAAGATTATTATTCAACCAAAAAAAAAGACGAATCTTCAACAAAAAAAAGCATTTTTAATAAAGTAGTTCTACTTTCAACCAAGTGTAGTTAAATTTTCAACCAAAAAGATGATTTATGAACTAAGATGATTAATTTTTCCTAAAGAAGATGATTTTTCAACGAAACAATTAAATACATGAATTTTCATCCAATAAAATAAATTTTTAACAAAGTAGTTCAACTTTCAGCCCAGTATGGTTGAATTTTTAAGCAAAAAAAAAAATTATCAACCAAAAAGATTTTTTCCCCCCAAAGGAGATGACTTTTCAACAAAATACATGAATTTTCATCCAAATAGTTGAATTTTCCACTGAAATGATGAATCTGCAACCAATGAAATGCATTTTAAACAAAGTAGTTTAACTTTCCACCCAGTATAGTGGAATTTTCAACCAAAAAGATGAATTATCAACAAAGAAGATTAATTTTTCCCAAAGAAGACGACTTTTCAACAAAATATGTACATGAATTTTCCAGTAAAAAAGATCAATTTTCAACCGAAAATGGAACAGTTAAATTTTCAGTTAAAAAGTTTAATATTCAACAAAAAAGGCGAATTTTCAACAAAATAATTTTTCAACCAAAGAGACAAATTTTCAACTGAAATGATGAATCTTCAATAAAAACAAAAATAATTTTTAATAAAGTAGTTCCACTTTCAAGCAAGTATAATTGCATTTTCAACCCAAAAAAATTACTTTTTTTTTTACCAATAGAGCTCAATTTTGAAACGAAAAAGCCGAATTTTGAACACAGAAAGAAACAAAATTTTCATTAAATTGTTGAATTTTCAAACCAAAAAGACAAATTTTCTACAAAAAAGTTGCATTTTCAAGCCGAAAATATGAATTGACAAGAAAAGAGTTACATTTCAACCAAACAATTGAACTTTATTTTTTGTTTAAACCCGGAAGAAGCGCTTAGTTTTAAGATTGGATCAACTCATTTTCAGGATGTCCAGCGATTCTTAGGAACGAAATTCAAGGTATTTTCCAGGTTAAGAAGTCAAGTTTTTTCAGGTCTCCTTTTTTTTTATCGAATAATGAAATAACCATTTTTATAGATGTAAAAAATGATCCATTTCATTTGTTATTGTCCAACAATTTTTAAAGAAAGCAGAACCATAAATAAGCCAACTTTTAATTTTTTGTGAACGTAAGTCGTCTTTGAAATCCTTGAAATCTTTGAAATATTTTTAAATCTTTGTGAATTCATTGAAATCTCTTGAAGAACTTAAAATTCTTGTGAAATCTTGAAATTTCTGTGAAATCTTTTCAAATTTTTGTAAAATCCTTGAAATCTTTGAAATATTTGTAAAAGTTTTCCGTAATCTTTGTTTGTGAAATCTTTCATATTCGTTTGAAGTCATCGAAATATTTGAAATTGTTTAAAATCTTTGAAATGTTTTGAAATCATTGAAAAATTAAAATTGTGAAATTGTGAATTTCCAACCAACTAGTTGAATTTTCAACTAAGAATTATCAATTTTCAATCAAAAAAGGAATAGTTAAATTTTCAGTTAAAAATATTAATTTTCAGCCAAAGAAAAAACGAATTTCTAACAAAAAAGTTCAATATTCAACCAAGAAAATAAATTTGAAATCTTTACGACATTTTTATGAAATATTTGAAATATTTGTGAAATCTTCCTGAAATCTTTTGTATTCATTTGAAATCATTCAAATATTTTTAATCTGTGTAAAATCTTTTGAAATCTTAGAAATCTGGTTTACTAAAACCTTTTAAAAATCTTTAAAATCTGAAATCTTTTGAAAGTTTCAAAATCTTTGGAAATGTTCGAAATCTTTGAAATCTGGTAGACACGCCCTTTTCAAATCTTTCAAATCCTTGCAATCGTTATGAAATGTTCGAAATTTTTGTGAAATCTTTGAAATCTTTGTCAATTTTTTTGAAATATGTGCATCTTCGTAATGTTTTAAAATTGTTGAAATCTGGCATACTGTACCCATTTTCAAATCTTCTGAAAGTTTTAAAAGCTTTGTGAAATTCTGGTTAAATATTAGAATTCTGGTGTACAGTGTACAACTGTACACGCTTTTGTTAAATCTTTGAAATTCGTGAGATCTTTGTAAAATGTTCAAAATCCTTTGAAATATTTTGAAATCTTTGAAATATTTTTAAACCTTTTGTGAACCCCTTGAAAAATCCATTATATAACCATGGGTCATTTTAATTCTGAAACTGAATTAATCGAAATTTTCAGCTAATAATTTTTATAATTTGTAAGTTGGATATAACAAAAAAATGTATACTTAAACATTCTATATTAGCGGAGACGAAATTTAAAACTTATATAAATATTCACAATATTAAAGTCTGTTCATTGCAATTTATAAAATAATTGGTAGTCTACCAAAAATGCCTAGAACTATCTTTATTTATTCTGTAACGAGTAAAAGATAAATTATATCTTGATAAATAAAAAACTGTTCAGCAGCAAGATTTCTTCTAAACGAGATGTTTAAATTAAATTAAATATTAATTTAAATTACTTTTCGCATTTTAATAAAATAACTGTTTTAAAAGAAAAAATCTAATTCAAGGTTCTCGTGAAAATTTCAAGGAATTTCCAGGTTTTCAAGGTTCTCGTGAAAAATTCAAGGACAATTCCAGGTTTTCAAGGTCGCTGAACACCCTGACTTTATACCGGGGATTGGCCTGACTTACAAATTGGTTTGAATCGACTTGATACTCGAGCACCTTTTTAAAGATGTCCGTGTAGTTCTTTACACGACGACGAAAATTTACCTCAACATCGCCCAGATCGATCACCATGTAATCTCGTTTATAGTCTGGGGGCGGGTTATCCGATTCAAGCATTTCATTTGTCCCTTGTTTTCCACGACAGTTCCTCTTTTCCCGAATCTCGCTCTCGGCTTCGCACGCGCCAGCAATGCTGCTGCTGCTGCTGCTCTCACGTTTCGGTTCCTTTTTCTCCTTTTCTTTTTCCTCAAACTTCGTCTTCGAACTGCTGTACGAAGGTTTGTCGAGAGATTTGGCCTTCTCCTTCGTTGTCCAGTCGTAGACGGCCCTCTCCTCGGAGAAACGCTTCTTGCACAAAAGAAAATCAAATTAGAAAATTGGCTCTTGAAATCTTAAGTCTTAACTTATTTGGAGTTGGATAAAAGGCCAGACTTCAGAGCCCAAAACGATCTCAGAACAGGGGAAATAGGGGAATAAATTCTTTTAAATATAATTAATGTATAGGTCAAAATATTTGTATTTTCACCAAAACAGTTGAATTTACTAAACAAAAAAAAAACGATTAACTTTCTACTAAATGAGATAAATTTTAAACGAAAGAGTCGAGTTTTCAAGCTAAGAAAGTCGAATGTTCAGAAAACAGTTGACTTTCAAACGAAAAAAGATTAATTTTTAACAAAAAAGTTCATTTTCAGCCAAGAAAGATAATTTTCCAGATAAATAGTGGAATTTTCAACAAAACAATTGAGTTTTCGACCAAAAAATATTACTTTTTAACAAAGTAGTTTCATTTTCAGCACAAAAAAACAATTTTTTAACCAAAATAGTCGAATTTTTAAACAAATAGTTGAATTTTCAACCAATGAATATGAATTTCCAACCTAATAATCGAATTTTCAAACAAAAACGTTCGGTTTTCAACAAAAAATAGAATACTTGAATGTGCAGTTTAAAAATTGATTTTCAAAAAAATACTTCAACAACCAGAGATAAATATTCAATTAATTAAATAAATTTTTAACAACCTAATTTAACCTTAAATCAGGTAGTTGAGTTTTCAATCAAGAATGATAATTTTCTACCAAAAAAAAAACGAATATTCAACCAAACAATTGGATTTTTAACTAAAAACGATTAGGTTTCAAACGAAAATGGAATAGTTAAATTTTCAGTTAGTAAAATTAATTTAAAAACAAAAACGAATTTTCAACAAAATAGTTTCATCTTCAATAAAACGATTTTTTAACAAAGCAGTACCACTTTCAACCAAGTAGTTGAATTTTAAACCAAATTGTTTAAATTTCAAATTATAAAGATTAAATTTCAACCAAATAATCAAATTTTCAAACAAACAAAATTAAATTTCAACAAAAACAGTTGCATTCTCGACCAAATAGTTGAATTTTCAAGACAAAAAGAATTTTTTTAACGAAAGTAGATTATCAATCTAAAAAGTCGAATTTTCTATCCAAAAAGACAAATGTTAAAAATACAGTAAAGTTTTCGACCAAAAAATATGACTTTTTAACAACATAGTGAAATTCTCAAGAAAATAATTAAATTTTCAACAAAATAGTTAAATTTTTGACAAAAATACATGAATTTTCAACGAATTAGTTTTATTTTCAACTAAAAAAGACAAATTTTCAACCAAATAGTTGAATTTTGAACTAAAAAAGATCAATTTTCAACAAAAAAATGGAAGTTTAATATTCAGTTTAAAAAATTGATTTACAACCAGACTGATAAATTTTCAACTAAAATGAATAATCTTCAACTGGAATAGTTGAATTTTAAACAAAGATTATTTTTCAACTAAAATGATGAATCTTAACCAGGAATAGTTGAATTTTCCACCAAAAAGATTAATTTTCATCCAAAAGGATAGAATATTCAATTGGAATAGTTACATTTTTAGTTGCAAAAAATAATTTTCAACCAAAAAAAAAAAAAAACTAATTTTCAAAAAAATAGTTACATTTACAAACAAAGTGATGAGTTGTCAACTGAAATGATGAATCTTCAACTAGTATAGTTGAATTTTTAACCAAAAAGATGAATTTTCAACTAAAATGATGAATCTTCAACGAGAATAATTGAAGTTTTAACCAGATTCATTTTCAACCAAAAAGATGAATTTCTACACACACACAAAAAACTTTTTTTTGGTAAAAGATGATCTTTTTTAGTTTAAAAATTCAACTATTTATTTGGAAATTTTAGTGACAAAACAAAATATAAACTAAACATTAATAAAACAATATTTGGACTAAACATCATATCCATTATTCAAAATATTTAGTTTAAAATTTACGGAATTTGTTGAAAATTCGTATTTTATGTAGAAAATTCAACTGTTTGGTTAAAAAATGTTGTATTTCGTTGAAAATTAGTCTTTCTGGTAGACAAATCAACTATTTGGTTAAAAATGTATGTATTTTGTTGGAAATTCAACTATTTGGTAGAAAGTAGATTTTTTTTAAATTAAAATCTTTTTTTGTTCAAGTATCAAGTATTCCATTTTTTGTTGAAAATTAGTATTTCCAAGTTGAAAATGCAACTGTTTTGTAGAGAATTCGCATCTTCGGCTTGAAAATTTAAGACTTGTAAAAAATTCGTTATCTTTGTATTGAAAATAAATTTTTTGAACTGAGAATTATACTATTCCAATTTTGGTTGAAAATGCAAATAACTTGTTGAAAATGCATGCATTTTCTTTAAAATTCGTCTTCTTGTAAGAAAATCTCTTGGTTTAAAATGTAACTATTTAGTAGAAAATATATGTACTTTGTTAACAATTTATCTTTTTTAGTAGAAAATCAGTTGTAAGGATAGAAGTACTGTGTTGAAAATTCTTATTTTTTTGGGTATATTCAAATAAATGAATTTTCAACGAAATAGTTGAATTTTCAGAGAAAAAGACCAATTTTCAATCAAACAGTTGAATTTTGAACTTAAAAAGATCAATTTTCAACAAAAAATGGAATGGTTAAATTTTCATTGGGGAAAAATTAATTTTTCACAAAACTGATGAATTTTCAACTGGAATAGTTGAATTTTAAACCAAAAAGATTAATTTTTTTTTAAAATACGACTTTCGTCAGAATAAATCAATTTTCAATAAAATAGTTAAATTTTCAACTAAAAAGATCAATTTTTAATCAAATACGTGAATTTTCAACTAAAAAATATCAATTTTCAACAAAAAATGGAACAGTTAAATTTTGTGTTGAAAAAATTAATTTTTCACGAAACTGGTGAATTTTAAATTAAAATGCTGAATCTTCAAACTGGAATAGTTAAATTTTAAAGAAAAAAAAAAAAAAAATTTCAACAAAAATGGTAAATGTGTAATTGGAATAGTTCAATTTTGAAATAAAAAGATGAATTTTTAACAAAGAAAAAAGACGATTTTTTTTGCAAAATACATGAATTTTCAAATAAATAAAAAAATTGTCAACCAAAAATTGAATAGACAAATTAATATATAAAAACATTAATTTTAAATCAAAAAGATGAATTTTCAACTAAAACGATGGAATGTTCAATTGGAATAATTACATTTTCAGTAAAAAAAAAGTTTTAACCAAAAGAAAAAACTAATATTCAAAAAATAGTTACATTTTCAAAGAAAGTTATGAATTTTCAATTGAAATAATGAATCTTTAACTAGAATAATCGAATTTTCGACCAAATAAATAAATTTTTACCTAGAAAGAATAATTTCTACCAAAATAGACGAATTTGTATCTAAAAAAGACAAATTGTCAACCAAAAATTGAATAATGAAATTTTCAGGTAAAACAATTAATGTTCAACCAAAGAAATGAATTGAATATTAAAATTGATTTAAAAAATATATTTTTAAATAATTTTTAAATTTTATCAAGAAAAAAGTAGCGCAAGTAGCTCAAAGGGACAATAAAAAATTATAAATTAAAAGAAATGAAAATTCCCGCATCAAAAATAAAATCCAGGACAATTTCCGGATTCTTTTCCATTCCCGAACAATTCCCGGATTTCTTTAAAAAAGGGGAAATACGGTAATTTTCTCACGAAAAAGGGGAAAATAGGGGAAAGATTAAATATTTATTTTTAGTTGTCGAAAAGAACAAACAACCTTTTTATAAGAAATGTTATAATTTTAAACAATTTTCAATGATTTATGCCATTCAAGAATTTAATTAAAAAAATTGGATATACTTAGGTCGTTGGAAATCCATTCACAGTGATATTAGAAAGTCAGAAAAAAATAGGATTAGTTAAATACACCATTTTAATATGTTTAACATCGTGCTCATAAATATTTCTTACCAAGATTTGTCATTTTTTCCTTACTATAATTAATACTAATGCTAAAATTAATCGAATCGTTTGAACTGAGGAATCATAATTTGTAGTTTGACATTGAAAACAAGTAAAGCAAAAAGATGGTGAAATCGGTCAATATCTTCTGTTCTCTTTTTCAAATTTACAATTTAAAATGTTCAAAGATCCAAAATAAATTTTGCCTTATTTAGAATTTTTTGAAAATGTACAAAAACATGTTTTTTTTTTTATTGAACCAAAGAAACATATTATTATGTTTTATTCATGGGAAACACTTTTTCCTGGTCTTTATAACGTTCCAAAATCGCAAAAAAATATGAAACCCCATAAATCCTAAATCACGACAAAAGTTTTTTCCGAAAAAGCAAAATGATAAAATGTTTCTTTGGTTCAATCTGAATATATGTCAGGTTCGACATATTCAACTTTTTTTAAAACGTATGCATATAACTCAATAAATAAAAACATCTTTTTGCACATTTACAAAAAAATTGTTATTGAGCAAAAAATGTACGTTTAAATTTCGTAATTTTTTATTATTTTTCACTAGGAAAAGCTGTAAATATAACAAATTCGTCATAATTTTTGATACAATAGGAAAAAATCATAAAAAATGTATTCAAGTGCTATAATTGCTTTAATTATTATTCAATAATGGGTACACTTACTAATTTCAGAGAATTTCCCGCATAATTCAAATACTGTATTTTCAAACATATCGTATATTTAAAGAGAAAAGGGGAAACTAAGAAGCATTAACTAAGAAGCATTAACTAAGAAGCATTAACTAAGAAGCATTAACTCAGAAGCATTAACTATTTTGTTAAAAATTCATCTGTGTTGTTAAAATCTCATTTTTTTTTGGTTTGAAAATTCAAAATTTTTCATGGCCCCTAATCAGCCATTGAAACAATTTGTAGCAAATCAGGAAAGAAATTCAGAAATATTTTTCAAGGAAAAGTAAAGAAATAGTGGCATTAGCAGACAATTGTGAGAAAATAGTTTCTTCATTGTTATTTGTTTTCGAAATAGTAGAAAAGTAGTGTCACCGCTCAAAAAAAGTGTGAAATAGTGTGAATAGGTGAGTCTAAGGCATGTTACTGGATTCAATTAATTCAGTTCGCATTTGAGCGAAATAAAAACGGGAAAAGGGGGAAAAAGGCGAATTTTCCTTGAAAATTGGGGGCAATAGGGGAAAGAAAAGTGAAGTCTAAATGGCTGATGTACCTTTTTATCAAAGACCAGGTCTAAATTCGCAAGGGAAGCGAGTGTATGCGAGGCGTTGACGTTTGAAGGAAGGGATCCGCCTTCTCGTTGCCTGGCCGAAACACTGGGTCCGGTGTGTTTTTTTCCTTTTCTCCTGCCACCTCCGTAGGTGTGACTCGATCCGGAAGTCAGGTACGCGAAGCTACTATCAAATTCGGAATTGATAGGCTGAGCGAGATTTTGCAGGGATCCTCCGTGAGTTAGTCTTTCGGAAACAGAGTCCCTTTTGTGTCTTCGACGATTCGAGCCAGGGAGACAACGAGAATTTGCTACCGCTCGACGTCCTTCCTCGGTTTCATCAGCCTCTGCCTCTTGAAGAAGTTCCTGAAATCACACAGTACAAATTAGCTCAAGAAAACAGCTAAAATTAGCAAAAGAATTTCAAATTTAATTCATGATCACAGTCGCAATCATCAGCTAGAATTGATTTAAATGATAGGGAAATGTATCAGCTTATGCTGCACATTTCTTTAATAAATAATGATAAATAATAATAATATCATATTTATAATTGTGGAATAATTCTAATTTAAAAACGAGGTGCCAAGAGCGAATGGGATTTGAAATTCCCTGACTTTTTCCCTAACTCAAAAATCTGCAAGACCAATTTAAAAATATTAAAGATGGTTAATTCCAGGCTTTGACACATAGGCAATTTTTAATTTGAGTTATCGAACAACAAAATCAGTTTCAAATTGCAGATTTCACAACGCAAAATGCTCTCAAAACAGGGAAAATAAGGTGATTTTTCACGAAAATAGGGGAGTAAATTCTTTTAAATGAAATTAATGTATAGGTACCATACTGAATTCAATATAAAAAGCGTAATAATTCAAGTCGAAATATAATACATTTTCAAACAAACAGTTTAATTTTCAACTAAAAAAATATTAATTTGCTACCAAAAGAGATGAATTTTCATCAAAAAATTAATTTCAGACCAAACAGTTGCATTTACAAATGGTTGAACTTTTAAGCAAAAGAGACGAATTTTCACAAACTAATTAAATTTTTAACCAAATAGTTGAATTTTCAACCCATAAAGATAAATCTTCAACTAAGAACTTTTCTACCAAAAAGATGAATTTTCAATCCGAAAGGATGAATTTTGAACAAAAAAGTTGAATTTTGGACAACAAAAGATGAATTTTTAACTAAATAGTGGAATTTTCAAAAAAATCCTTAAGTTTTCAATAAACTAGTCAAACTTTTAAGCAAATAGTTGAATTTTCAACCAAATACTTGAATTTTCAAATAAAAAAGATAAATTTTGAACCAAAAATAGAATATTGGCTATTTCAACCAAAAGAGATGAATTCTTGATAAAATAGATTATAGTTGATATTTCAACCAAAAAAGATTTTAATTTTATATAAAAAAATTCATATTCGACCGAAAAAGACGAATTTTCAACAAAATAGTTTAATCCTTAACCAAAATAAATTAATTTTTAACCCAACAGTTGCATTGTAAACTAAAAAAGATCAAATGTGTACAAAAAGGGTTAAATTTTCAAGCACAACAAAAAACGAATTCTCTACAAAACAGTCGAATTTTCAACACAAAACGATCAATTTTTAACCATAAATGAAAAGAGTTACATTTTCAGCTAAAAAAATTAATTTTCAAACAAGAAGTTGAATTTTTCTAACAAAAAATACGAATTTTCAACCTAATAATTGAATTTGCAACTAAAAATGACCTATTTTTAACGATAAATGTAGTTAAATTTCAGTTAAAAAAATTTATTAGTCAAATTTTCAACAAAAAATGGAACAAGTAAGTTCAACTTTCAACCAAATAGTTCAAATTCAAACTAAAAGATGAAATTTCATCCATGAAAATTAATTTTCTACCAAAAAGTGAAATTTTTAACAAAATAATTACATTTTCAAATCAAGAGATGAATCTTTAAATAATGAAATGAATTTTTAGCGAAGTAGTTAAACTTTCAACAAAGCACTTGAAAATTTTAAATTAAAAAACTATGTTTCAACTTTGACTCAAATAGTTCAATTTTCAACTAAAAAGATAAAATTTCCACCAGGAAGATTATTTTTCTACCAAAAAAGTAGAATGTTCTACCAAAAAGTTAATTTTCAACAAAATACTTGAATTTTCAACTAAAAACCATCAAGCTTCAACCACAAACGGAATAGTTAACTTCTCATCTGAAAAATAAATTTTTAACAACAAAATAAAACGAATTTTCAGTAACATTATTAAATTTTCAACCATAGATGAATCATCAACTAATAAAATGAATTATCAACCAAGAAGAATAATTTTTCTTAAAGAAAATTATGCATTTTCAACAAAATACATAAATTTCCAACCAACTAGTTGAATTTTCAACTGAAAATTATCAATTTTCAATCGAAAAAGGAATAGTTAAATTTTCAATTAAAAATATTAATTTCCAGCCAAAGAAAAAACGAATTTCCAACAAAATAGTTAAATCTTCAACCAAGAAAAAGAATTTTTAAAAAAGAAATTCAAATTCAACCAAATAGTTCAATTCTCAACCAACAAAATTAATTTTTAACAAAGTAGTTCAACTTTTACCAAATTTGTTCAATTTTCAACTAAAACCCATAATTTGTCATTTGAATTTAAAAAATTTAAATTGGAAATTGATTGATGAAGATTATTTTTATTTAAAAATTGTTATATTTCAAACGCTTTCAAATTTAAAATCGACCAATTTCAAATGATTTAAATTTGAAACCATATTAATCAAATACTTGTAATTTTAAATAGTTACTCTTCAAAGGCATTTTTAATTTAAAAACAATTAACTCTTAGGACCTTAATCTTTAAATTGTTATATTTTGATTCAAATAAAAAAATTTATAGTTGAAAACTAGATAAATTTAATAATTTAAAAAAATGTAACGTTCACAATATGTGGTAAAGTCAATATTTTTAAATATGGAAACGTTGAAAGTTGTAAAATTAATAACTTTAAATAAAATCATTAACAATTTTACAATTTCTCATTTTTAAATTTTCAAAAGGACCAATTTTCAATTGGAAGCATGCCAAATTGAAAAGTTATAATGGTGGCTTCCGATTAAAAATAAAACTGTAGAATCTTGACGGATTAAATTAATTAATAAAAATTTTACACTTTCAAATACTTTTAATTTTATATTGTCTAATTTATAATTATTATAAGGCTTCAATCTAAAATTGTTCAGCATTTTAAATTTCAATGAATCTTATGAAAGTTTTCGATTTCAAATTCTTCAATTTTTAGCATTTCAATTTCACAGGTTTTAAAATTGTTGAATTTTAAGAAGATTCAATTCAAAGTTTAAGGTTTAAACAATTCATTATAATATTTTAATCTTTTAATATTGTAGGTACAACTTTAAAAGGCTTCCAGTGAGAAAATTGTAAATATTAAAAGCATTAAATTTTGAATTTGTTAAGATTTTAATTATTCATTGGTCAACGTGCCAAATTTAATCTTTTAAGCCATAATCTTGAATCCATAAATTTAATTTTCAACATTTCCTGTATAATTGCAATTAAAAATTTGCTTTATATTTCCACGTTTCAATAAAAAATTGTTCAACTTTCCATTTTCCCCCTTAAAATGGTTAAATTCTAAAATTTGGAGGTGTTTCCAGTTTCGAAATTCACGTTGTGATTCAAAAGTTGACAAGATTCTAATCTAAAAATTGTTGCAGTTTGATTGCTTGTAAATTTTTCAATTTTTCTTATTTCATGATTTCTTGAATTTCGAACGCTTTAAATTTAATTATTAAAACTTTAAAGTGTTTCCAAACAACAATTTTATTGGCCATTACAGATATTTAAATTGTATGAGTTTACAATTTAAAATTGTTCAATTTCAAATGCACTGAATTGAAAATTGATTAAACACTTTAATCTTCAAATATCATTCAAAGAAAAAAATAATCAATCTCATAAAAATCAATATTACCTTAAATAGATCAGATTTTCCTTCTCGATCTTTAGGTCGTTTGTAAGTTATAGCTTCATCCAATAATGCCCTTAATTCTCCTTCATTCAGAGTAGAAAGAGTAGCAGGTTCCTCCTGAAATGAAAAATAACAAAATAAATTAAAACAATCAAATCCGGCAGAAAAATTTCCTGGCAATTCCAGCTTTTTTCCAGGTATAATTTTTCATAGTATGGATCCATTCAAGTATTTCGCATTTTTTTAAACAGTCGATTAGGAATATGTACACAATTTCACCCGTTTATTATAAATAATGTTTTTTTGCAGTCCTTTTAATATGTAATTGTATAAAAAAAGTATTATTCATATGTAAAATTAAATAACTGTTTTTTCATTTGTGAAAGTACGTTTATTAAAGGATAAGTAATTTCTTAATGGCACAAGTCTCTAGGAATTTAATTAATATGTTTAATTTAGAAAGCTTTGGCAAATTATATTACAAGATATTGTTAAATATATTATCACCATCGAATAATTAAATAAAAATATATATAATAAAAAATAATAATTTCTAGAAATGAATAATTTTGATTTTATCGTCATATACTTAAAATTCAGTGCATATTTAAGAAATTAATATTTTTAATTTGTAATAAAAGATATTATCCAGGTCTGTATAAGCAGATTTTTCTCGAAAATAGGAAAATATTTTCTTTCAAGTAAAATTATTGTGGGTCCTATATCAAATTCAATTTAACGCTTCAAATTCCTTACATATCAAGTAAAAATATTGCATTTTTTTTACAAGATAGAATAATTTTTAACCAAGAAAGTAGAATTATTAATAAAAGAATATTAATTTTCAAGAAAATAATTATTTTTCAACCAAATAGCTGAATTTTCAACTAACAAACATTTTTCAACCAAAAATTAAATAGTAGTTAAATTTTCAGTTTAAAAAATGAATTCTAAACAAAAAAAGATAAATTTTTAATCAAAAATAGAATAGTTAAGTTTTCAGTTGAGAAAATAAATTTTCAACTACTCGTAAAATGATGAATCTAACTGGAATAATTGAATTTTAAAGCAAAAATGCGAATTTTCAACTGTAATGATAAATTTTAAATTAGAATAGTTGAATTTTCAACCAATAAGATTAATTTTCTACACAGAAGACGAATTTTCAACTAAGAAATATAAATTTTCTTTAAAAAAAATGGAATAGTTAAATTTTCAGTGAATAAAAATTAATTTTCAACCAAAGAGAGGAATTTTCAACTAAAATGATGAATCTTGAAGGCGCGACTGTTGGTTCTCGCGCTTCGCGCTCGATAAATTATTTGTCTCGCGCTTCGCGCTTGGCCTTCGTATTTCCCCCACGTTTTTCACAGGCCTTTTAAAATTAAAGATCCAAGCAGCGACAACTGTAATTTGGTGATTGTGAATTCTCTTTTGTTAAAGCTCTATTTTCTGTTCAACGCTATTGTATCAAATGTATATTGCATTTATTTCTGTATCTCGGCCTGGGATTGCTTATTCAGATATTGCAAAATAAAGCACAAATTTTATTTTTCATGAT
>JAABKJ010001853.1:0-29346 GCA_011634705.1 Andricus grossulariae
GTCATTTTTTAGATGACAGTTGCTCCCAGTGGGACCCTGCGGTGGTTGTTAACCTTTAGTTTTTAATTATATATATCTTGCAGAATATTCCTAATTTGCTCTGAGATTACAAATTCTCTCCCGTTAACCAGTTTTCTTGAGCTGGATAAGATGGGTATCGTTGGTACCCTGGTCTTGACTTTGGCAATTTTCGTTTATTGTATTGGTTAATATATAAACCTATTTCCTTTCGACTGATTTCTAGATATTCGAAGTAAGAGGCCTTTACAACTGAAATTAAAGAAAAGAAAACTATTTTCAAATTTTCTACCTGTAGTCGTAAGTTCTACATTTTCTTTTAGAATCCGTCGAATTGTAGCTTTACTGCATTGTATATTTATTATGAATTCAAAAATGTTTCGATTCGACAGGATTGTCTTCAGAAAATAGATTTGCAGTATTTTTTGGTTATAGCCATTGATTTTTTTATTATAAACCAAAAGATTATCTTGGTGCTCACATCTATCATACGGAGACTGATACCCTAGAATTACTTCGCAATGCTTTCGGTGTATGGCAGAAGAACCATAACATCGTTGGAAGGAACTTGGATGGTCGACTTCAAATAATACATAATAAGGAGGGCCTATCAACTTATCTAAATATGAAATCCGGAAAAATCGAGATATTGATCTTTGACATTTGTACGGAATTAGGTGTACCACTACAGCATTTGAGACGTACACGATTCGGTGATACAAAATGAAATACGTAACCGAAAAATCGGGAAAATGTGTTGTGTTATTAATGGCTCGCCCCTTATGTCTGTAAATGTGATTTGTAAAAATCATAATAATGAAAAAATACAATTTCGTTTCCGCAATGTATTTTGTTTCTCGGTGTAATAGTAGTAATGAACAATGGTCAATTACCTGGTTTAATATCTATTTTATTCTAACGTTAGATGAAAAGTGATATTTGTGAATGAAAAAAATATACGATAAGTATTTGACTTATCGTGTATTAATTTGCAAATTTTTTACCCAGCATCATAATTTGATAATAAGGAAGTAATTTTAGACCTGTGGACACTGTCGATATTGATCAATGATAATTTGTTTAAAAAGAAATAGAAAACTGAAATCCCTTTAATAAAATGTAAGTTTCAGCGTAAATAGGGGAAAAATCGTGCTGTGTTTTAAATATTTTTTATGTGAGACCTCTACTCTGAACATATAAGTTTAGTAAATAGTAATTGATATTTGACCATACAAAACAATCGTGAATAATTTCTTGAATTAATTGAAATTTGATTCGAATTGCAAAAACTTACGAAAAAACTACAGAAAAAGAAAACTCAAATTGAATGTTCACCCGAAAACATGGAAAGTTTGTTGAAAACTATTGCTATTCATAAATATGACAGCAAAAAATAATTATTTCATTAATCCAGAGCTTGGAAACCAAAAAAATAAAAAACAACATTAAATTCCTGAAAAAATCTCGCTAATGAGCTGAAATAATAATTTACGGACATTTGTATATGTTTTAAATAACAGTTATGAATATTTGTATTAAAATTACCGATCAATGGAAAAAATTGCATTACTTCAGAGCTTCAAAACTAAATAAAAATTAAAGGGCTCCAAATTTTTGAAAAATCGAACTGTAATGAACGTCAATAATAATATTTATATTTCAAGGATTGCATTCATTATTATTTTTCAGGATTACATAAACATAAAGAAGTATTTCATCAGCCCGAAGCTACAAAACTATAAAAATAGAAAACCTCACAAGAACTTCTATGATGCAAAAAATTTCGCCAAGTTAGAAGTTATCAGTAAAGCCAACATATTTTGTAAAATCAACGTGTTAATTTTTTCTTTTTTCAATACATTCTCCAAATTTCTTTAATTTTCCCACTTCGAGAAATGAAAAATTTAATTATATTCTACAATTACTCGGCTAACGTTGATTTCATAAGCTATATTAATTTTACTGCAAAATTTTTAATTGACGGAATTTTTTGCATCGTATATGTTTTTGATGATATTTGCCTTCATTTTATTACAAATTTCTTCATTAAAATCATTGTCAAAATGATCTGCCTTGATTAAGCATCATCAACATTGGTCAAATTTAAATAATTACTAGTACAATTTTACAGATGCGATTAGCGGAAAATAAGCCACCAAAGATTTGTAGAAAATTAATAATTCGATTAGTCGAGATATTTCCTAACTTAATGGTGGAAAGCAACTAATTGAATAAAAAATATATGAATTGACTTAAAACTGTATATAATAATAATAATTAAAAAAGTTTATAAAAATGGATAACGAGAGAAATAGAAAAGTTTAATAAAATAACGCGATGGTGTATCATTATCAAATCTATTAAACAAGAAGAAAGTCAGAAAAAGAAGGAATGAAAGAAGAAGGAAAGTTAAGGAAAAAAATTATTTTTTTAATGTTAAAATGACAAGGAATCAATGGGTTTCAAATTAATTATACACATTTAAATTAAACTACATGGAGCTTGCGGAATATTTAGATAGAATTTTTTTGAATCGCATTAATTTTTTGTGAATTTAAACAAATTTTCGGGCGATATGCATTCAAATTTAAAAAAAAATCCAATTCGTTTTTAAACCACCCTACTATATACAGTAATTAAAAAAACGTTATGAAAATGGGATAAATAAAAAATAGAAAAAATTAATAAAATGACGCGATGGTAAATTTTTAATTCTATTAAAGAAATAAAAGGACCCTATTCTAAATTTGTAGACGTGACTAAGCCCTAGCCCGTTTCCATATTCAAAATATTGTCTTCCGATTGTTTGCACAAAGTTAAGAGAAAATAAAACTATTTTTTCTCAATTACAATGTTTCAATGGGCTATACATTAATTATGCATATTCAGGGTCCTCATGCACTACTTTTAAATCGAATTCTGTTTTCGAGTTTTAACATTTTTGTCAGTTGTACATATTTCTTATTTGTTTAAAAAATCATCTGTTTGTAACGCTGTAAATTGCAAATGGCTTATCCCTAAAAAAAATTTCAAAAAAAGGAAAAGTTTAAGGTTTGCTCAGAGATGCTGAAAATAATTTTATAATTTTTTTGTAATGAATGATAGAATTGTTTGAATAAATGGTCTAAACAAAATCTGACCATGATTCCAAAAAAATTACCAAGATATTCGTAATCAGGGGACTTTTTTTACCTTTTAAACAAAAGTTATGTCGGGGACCCTTAAGTTCTTAGTGAATACAAAAGTGTTAGTGGCGACTGGACTATTACACATACCCCAGTGAGGTGGCGTATGGAATTTACGAGATAGCTGCTCTACTTCACCCTTTATCCTACCCTTCCTCTCTCCACCCTCAACAGGTGGTCGTTTTGCTCAAGTTCTGTATTGTAATTTATAATTTAATTGATTTATGACTCGTGCGATATCACGCTTTCGAAAAAATAATTCTCTTTGTAGCTTCTCAACTTCCTACGTGCTATTCTCAAGAGCACAGTGAAGTATTCTAAGTGGAGAAAAGATTCTGAACTTGGACAAATTGAAACTAGATCCCGCAAGATTTTCACAGAACTAAGTGAATTTTTAACAATCATGTTTTCTGATGTGCAAAAGCAACTCGATTTACAGAAAAATAAATAAAAACTTTTTTTTTAATTCGAATACGGTAGGCCAATAAATCACAGCACTCTGATGTAGAAAACAAGATCAATCGATTTCAATAAAACTTAACAGCTGATTGGCCAACCATTAAAAAATAAGTTTAGGTATGATTTTATGTTAATATCTTAGAAACTGTGAGATTGAAACATAACAAAATAGATCAAAACAACCGAATTTTCAAGCTGCACTATCCTCTTCATATCATATTCTATTAAGCCGATTGGTACCAAATTTTAATGAGAAGTCAGTAGAAAAAAATTCTGGATTAACTTGTTAAGAATTTCGGACATTTTTAATATTTTTAAGAATTTTACATATTTATTATAAAAAATGAAAGTTCAGAAATTACAAAAAAGGTAAAATTTTTGAAGCTATTGAAAATATAAGAAATTTTTGCAATACGTAACAAGAATATGTTACTACAGACTTTTTATTAAAGTTTTATGTAAATTGGTTAAATAGCTTAGGCGACAGAGGTAGGCGCAGGTAAAAATTTCAATTTCTTTTAACAATAATTAAAAAATGATGCATTTCTTATCCAAACCTTTCTTCGAATATTTAATCTATATATCTATAGCTGAATGTGTTCGATACATATTTTAGAAAAATACAATATTCTTATTAATTAAAAAACTTCAGATATTGTTATTTAACCAAAGAGTTGAATTTTCAAGCTAAAGAGACGAATTTTTTAAAAATTAAATTAAATTTTTAACCATAATAGTGGAATTTTCGACAAAAAAAGTTCATTTTGAGCCAAGAGACATGAATTTTCAACTATGAATGATGATTTTTCACCGTAAAAGATGAATTTTGAATTAAAAAGGACGAATTTTCAACAAGACAGTTGATTTTAAACAAAAAACAACGACATTGACAAAATAGTTGAATTTTTTTACCAAATAGCTAGATTTTTAACCTACATAGATGAATTTTCAACCAATAAGAAAATAGATTTTTTATTAAAAGACGTATTTTCAACAAACTACATCAATTTTCCATCAAATAGATTAATTTTAAATACCAAAGATTAAGTTTCTACATGCATTGACGATTTTTTCAAAAATATTTTTGTTTATGAGCAAAAAGGATAATTATTTTCGAAAACAGTTGTTTTTAAAAACCGGGAAAGAAGAATTCTCAACAAAAAAATCAGTTTTCAATCAAGAAAGATGAATTTTCAACTAATTAGTTGACTTGTTAACTTGAAAAATCCATTTTTAACTAAAAATGGAATCGGGAAATTTTCAGTTTAAAAGCCAATTTTCAAAGAAACATATAACAGTTAATATTTCAACAAACAAATATTTTTCTTCCAAATTGAAAACAGTTGATTCATTAAAAAATACGAATTTTCAACAAAATAGTTGAATCTTCAATGAAAAGAGAGTAGTGTACCACCAAGTAGTTGAATTTTCCACTAAAAAGAAAGAATTTTCAAAGATTAATTTTCTATCAAAAAAGACAAATTTTTAACAAAAGAGTTAAATTTTCAACCATAGAGATGAATTTTCAACTAAAATGGTGAATCTTCAAAACAAAAAAGTGAATTTTCATAAAAAGTGTTCAACATTCAACCAAAGAGTCCAACCAAAAAATTTATTTTTCAACTAAAAAGATTAATTTTCTACTAAAAAGATGAATTATCAACAAAATATATCAATTTTCTATCAAGTACTTGAATCTTCAAATAAAAGAAAAGAATTTTCAACGAAATAGTTTAATTTTAAACTGAAAAGATGAATACTTAAACAAAAAGATGGCTTTTTAAAAAATCAGTACACTTTTCAATTAAGTTCTTGAATTTTTTTACTAAAAAATATGACTTTTACAAAAAAATACTTGCATTTTCAACCAAAGGGTAGAATTTTTAACCAAACGAAATTAATTCCAAAACAAAAATATAATGGTAGATTTTTCAACCAATAAAAATTAACTTTTGACCAAGAATAGATACATTTTCTTATTGGGATCTATCAATTTAGTTGAAATATAAGAAAAAAAAACGAAAAAAGGGGACTTTTCTTGAAAACTGAAAAAAAATCGTTTCAAAAGTTTCCCTAATCTGTCAAGTAAATATGCCGTTCAAGTTAATCTTCAAATTATATGAACATTTTCGAACGGAAAAAAGTCTAAAAAATTTAATTAAAAGCATTCCCATACCAGTAACAAATGTTTTAAACTTATTATGCATTGCCCTATTGATAGTTATATAAAATTACACTTATATTTCGTATTTAAAAATAGGGGGGACAATTCCGTGGCATCGTCAGGATCAGACTGACCAATTTCATATGAAATGGCTTAAAAGGAATTTCAAGAGCACGAAAATTCATTGCGTATTGAAAAAAATATTTTTGACAATCAAAAATTAAAATGGTTAATGAATTAGGATAGAGACGGCTGTTCTCCTTGAGTCGCTCCGTGTCCTCAAGACACACGCGGGTTCCTCCGGCCTGTCGTTGTGAGTTTATTGTGCCATGTGGCCACTTACCTGATGGGCGTAACACGTGGCCATAGGTGTGATTTACCGCGGTTCTTTTTTTTTATTGAACAAATTAAAAATTTTACACCACATCAAAATTAAATTATTTATAAACACAATAAAATAAAATTTTGCATGAAACATTCAATAAATTAATGGGGACTATTAAAAATGAAATAGATCAGAACCGTTAAAGCTGCTTGCTATATAGAACATTGGAAAGGCTCTCAATTCTAAAAGCGTCGTTAGCAGATATAATTATATCTAAAGAGATAATGCCAGTAGGGTCGAATTCTTACGTATCGGGCTTTTAAATCTAGACAAAGAAAACAAGTCCTACTTCAATTCAACTTAGTTGATGAATTCACCAACCGCGAGGTCGAGGTACTTTACGTGCCAAAAACGACATTTGATACCGTACGAATTTAGGGGTTCCAAGAGACTTCTTTAATGGCCTTGCTCAGAGAAACAATTAATTTCGAGTCTTTCGAGTTAAGTGCTCGACATCATTTCGAAAATTTGCCAATTTAAATTTCAAGTCGTACGCTACACTCTAAATTTAAATCAGTCAAAATTTGACTCACTAAATTAATCAAGCATTCTTTGACTGCAGTTTCAGTAATTTCTACTGACAAAACAGTCGTTTTACAGATGAATTAGTCAATATTTATGACTGAATCAATCAGTCGCTATTGTTGGCTGAATCAATCAATCAATCGAAGTGATTGAATCAATCCGTCAATGTAAGTGACTCAATCAATCAATCAATCAAAGTGACTGAATCAATCAGTCAATTTAGGTAATTGAATTATTCGGCCAATTCAGGAGAATGAATAAATCAGCCAATCGAATTGACTGAATAAATCAGTCAATTGAAGTGACTCAATCAATCAGTTAATCGATGCGACTGAATCAATCAGTCAATTTAAATGACTGAATCAATCAATCTAAGTGACTCAGATAATCAATCAGTCAAAGTGACTGAACCAATCAGTCAATTTAGGTAATTGAATCAATTAGTCAATTTAGGAGACTGAATAAATCAGCCAATCGAAATGACTGAATAAATCAGACAATTGAAATGGCTGAATCAATTAGCCAATCGACGTGACTGAATCAATCTGTCAGTCCGAATGATGATAATTATCATTAAACCACAAATGACTGATTAACACATTGAAAGTTACGGCTTAGATCAATCCAATTGTGAAAGTAACTGTTTTAATTAATTAATTAATTATTATAATGATTCATGTTATAAATTGAATTATTGATATAATAATTAATTAATTAATTTCAAATGAGTCATTCAAAATGACTTTGTTTAGATCATTTAAAATTACTGATTCGGACAGTGGACGTTATTGATTACATCAATTTGTTTTTATTTGTAGAAACTAAATGTTCTTGGTTGAATTTGACTGGTTTTTATTTGAAACAAAAATGTTTTTGTCTTGAAATATCATCTATTATATTTTTTGTTCAGAATTCATATTTTTATTATAAATTCAGCTACTTGGTTCAAATTTGAACTACTTGTTCAAAATTAATTTTTATGAGTAATGATTTAATATTTTAGTGTAAAATTCATATGTGTGGTTGGAAATTGAACTAATTTATTCAAAATTCGTTTTTTTTTTAATTGAAAATTCAACAACTTGGTTGAAAATTTTCTTTGTTAAAAAATTTATTTTTCGTTAATAATTCGTCATTTTCGTTAAAAAGCTTATTTTTATGATTTACAATTTAACAAATTTGTCGAAAATTCGTTGTTTTTTTGTTAATTTTTTTTAACGGAAAATTTATTCATTCCATTTTTGGTTAGGCGATCATCTTTTTAATTTAAAATTTCACTACTTGATTGAACTACTTTTTTACAAATTAATTTTTTGGTTGAAGATTCATGATTGTACCTGAAAATTTTATTTAAAGAACTTGAAATCGTCTTTTAATGGTTGAAAATTTATTTTGTAATTGAAAATCTGGCTATTACTTTTTTGTCTAAAACTTGATGTTTTTAGTTGCAAATTTAACTATTTGGTTGAAGATTCATCTTTTTTTTACGTTGCAAGTTGGTCTTTTTTGGTAGAAAATTGTTTTTTTTTGCGGAAAATTGACTTTCTTTAGAATAAACTATTTTATACAAAATTCGTCTTTTTTTAAATTGAAAATTCAACTACTTGGTGGAAAGTTTGCTTTGTTTACAATTCTGTTTTTTTGTTAATAATTCATCATTTTAGTTAAAAACTTATTTCTGTGAATTATAATTTTACAAGTTTGTTGAAAATTCGTTGTTTTTTTTGTTTACATTTTTTTTACTGAAAATTTATTCATTCCATTTTTGGTTAGGAAGTAATCTTTTTTATTGCTGAAGATTCATGATTTTACTTGAAAATTTTATTTAAAAATCTTCAAACCGTCTTGTTATGGTTGAAAATTTATTTTGTTAATTGAAAAGTTTGCTAATACTTTTTTTGGCTAAAACTTTATTTTTTTAGTTGCAAATTGATCTGTTTGATTGAAAATTCATCATTTTTTTTACTTTGAAAGTTCTTTTTTTTTTGGTAGAAAATCAATTTTTTTGCCGAAAAATTGACTTTTTTTAGAATAAACTATGGTAGGTTGATAATTGAACTGCTTTGATAAATATTTATTATTTCTGTTACTGATTCATCAATTAAAATTAATTTTTTTTCAGT
Organism: Andricus grossulariae; assembly: GCA_011634705.1. Classification (NCBI taxonomy): domain Eukaryota; kingdom Metazoa; phylum Arthropoda; class Insecta; order Hymenoptera; family Cynipidae; genus Andricus; species Andricus grossulariae. Next base: position 8,860 of record JAABKJ010001853.1, read on the forward strand.
TGAAAATTCAACTTTCTTTATTAATTCATCTTTTTTTGGTAGAAAATTGATCTTATTGGCGGAAAATTAATTTTTTCAAATTAAATTGTTTGGTTAAAAGTTCATCTACTTCGTTTAAAATGAATTATTTTTGTTAATGATTCATCATTTTAGTGGAAAATTAAACTATTTGTTTGAAAAATTAACTATTTTATTTAATATTCTTTTTTTCAGTAATTTTTTTGTCAATTCAACTTTCTTTGGTTAAAGATTCATCATATTAGTTAAAAGTTCATCTCTTTTGTTGAGAATTTAACTATTTAATTTTTGGTTTAAAATGGACCATTCTTAAATGAAAATTCTTCAAAACTAATTTTAAAATAAATGTTTTCAAAAAATATTTATTTTATATAAAAGAATGTGAAATATGTTATAAAAATATGCAACCCCACAGTATGCTGTAATCTTCAAGTACATTTTCCTTTGCTCAAATTTCAAAAGTAAAGTGCCAAAAATCAGATCTCTGGAAAAAAAGTTTTTCTGTGATTTTAAGAATTAAAATAATATTCCTGATGATGTGATTTCAAATGAGAACATTATTTTGAATGAAAAACATTTTAAACAAAAAAAAAACATCGAACTTTTCTGTTTCCAATTTTTAAAGTAAATTTTTCTATGACTTAAATCGATAAAAAAATTTGTTTAGAAAAAATGTTTGTTCATTAAATATAGTTGATGATTATTTAACTATTTTCAAAGTTGGAAACAATAGAGTTTCAGGGAATGTTTTCTCTGAAAAAAATAAGCTAAGATTTATTTTAATTCAACTAATTTTTAGAAATTGGTAATAAGCGATAATAAGAAAAAATTAAATTACAAAAACTATTATTAAAATAAGTGTTTTTGGTAAGTTTTAAACTTTTTCATAAAAAAGAATGTTTTTTATAAGACATGATTGATGATTTTATTTTAATTCTTAAAGTCATAGAAAACTTTTTTTGAGAGACATTTCAGAGATTATTTTGCAATAATCAGTGGGCCTTCTTTGCCAATTTTATAAATTACGTTAAAGATTAAGTAATTTTCCTTAAAAATTTTTAAAAACGTATAATATATGTAATATTCAAAAAAGTTCTACAAATTTGATAATTTTTTAACTTGACCCCAAAACATATATTTAAAAAAAAAATACATTTTACATTGAGTCTTGTTAATGAGCTTTTATTAGTTTTTTTTTTTATTGATTGAGGATTTTTAAATGCAGATTCAATTTTTATAAATTTGATTCGAGTAGAAGGATTGAAACTGAGATGTTGGAATATATATTGACATAATGAAACGGATACTATTTTTAGTATCGTGGAAGAAAGTTATTTATTCGTTTGCATGACGTCAAAAAAATTATCAATCCGTGATAAGAAATTTAAGACACTTGAACGGTGACTTAGAATAGATGAAGGCCATTTTTTCTGTATTATTTCTAGTATAATAACAGATATGTTATAACCTTGGAGATAAAATAAAACTTAGCACTTACAACATAAGATGAATATATTTTTATAGTCGCCTCAGTACTAAAAGGAAAATATATTTCCCGAGGGTAAAAATCGATTTCAAATTCGTATTTTTAATTGATAAAATATTCAAAAAAATTATTTGAAAGTCTTATCTATGCGAAAAACTAAAAAAATGTTTCCAAACAGTGGTAGTTCTTGTTTAATAAATAGGGGTAGATTGAATAGAGAATATATCTAAATTATGTGTTGGAAATAAAATCCAACTTTTTGATGATTTCTGGTATCTAATAAACCTAAAAAAAACTCTAAAAAATCTGATGAATTAAACTTAGGAGCCATCCATAAATTAAGTAATACATCTTTTGCCAATTTCTTAGCCATATCTTATTAAATAGAATTTAGATATTTATTACCCGAGATACCTGAGTTATTATTATTTTGTTTATGTAACGAAATATATGTTTTGTATGTAAAAATTTGAAGAATTAAAAAAAAAATTACCTTTGAATACTTTCAATTTAATATTTACAAAATTAAAGAAATTTCAATTTTAACTCTTCAAAATTGTAGAACTTTGAAATGTGAATTGAAAACTTACTATTGAAAATTATGTAAGTTTTAACTTTTACAATTAAAAATTCTATAATTTTGATGATTCACATTTGAAATTTCTTCAATTTGGAAGATTTAGAATTGAAGAGTCTTAACTTTCGATTTTCAATTGAATTCAATTGAAGAATTTTCAAATTTTAAGTCTATCAAATTTGATAAATTTCAATTTAAAATCTTCCAGATTGAATAATTGACAAAAAAATAATTTAAAATGGCATTATTTATCATTATATTGATTAAATATTGAAAGGCCTTCAATTGCGAATCATAACAATTCAAAAAGTTTTCATTGTAAATCATTAAAATTTAAATAAATAGTGAAAAAACATTCAAAATTACATCATTTTAAACCACAAACATTCTAAATAATAAATCCTTGATTCTTAACCTTAAAAATTAAATAATTTTGAATTGCAAATCATTACAATTATGTAATTTTCAATTTTAAATCTTCAAAATTGAAAAGTTTATGATTTTGAAAATTTACAATTAAAAATTATGCAAGTTTTAAGTTTTACAATTAAGAATTCTGTAATTTGGATCATTAACATTTAGAATTTCATTTATTTGGAAGATTTTTAATTAAGCAGTCTTCACTTTCGATCTTTAAAATCATACAAATTTAAGAATTTTGACTTATAAACTTTTAAAATCAAAGAATCTTCAATTGCAAAGCTTACAAATGGAACAATTTTTTACTATTAATCTCTGAAATTCAACTAAATAAAAAAAATAAAATAAAAATTGCATAAATTTCAAATATAAATATTAAAAGTTCAAGGATTTTCAATTGTAAGTCTTCAAAACTGTACAACTTTAAATGGTAAATCTTCAAAATTACAAATCTTTTTATTTTGAAAATTTACAATTAAAAAGATGCAAGTTTTACAATTGAAAATCTTTGAAAAGCTTAAAAGTTTATTTCGAAATCATCAAAAATCTACATTTTGTTTTAATTTTTTTGAAATCTTTCCAAGGTTTCAGTTAATTTTGAATCTTTACAAAATTAAAAAATGCGATTTGGGGGGAAAAAATTGTAATACAAACAAAAAATTTTGAATAATTTTTTTTCATGTTTATTTTTCTTAATACAAATATAATTTCCCTAGGATTCTTGAGAAAATTCAAAAAAATTTTCAACGAAATAGTTGAATCCTCAACCAAAAAATATTAATTTTCAACCAGTTGTATATTTAACCGAAAAAGAAATAATATTTCAATATTTCCAGCAAACCAAAATTTAAAAAGGTTTTAATTATAAATGAAAAATAATTCGATCCATAAAAAAAGGAATTGTCAACAAAATAGTTGAATCCTCAACCAAATAGATGAATTTTGGACTAAAACAATGAATCTTCAACGAAATAAGTCAGTTGATATTCAGATTAAGAAAAGATTTTAATTTTTAATCAAAAAGAGTTTAATTCACCCAAAAAGACGAATTTTCAATAAAAAAAATTTGTTTAGTCTTAAAAAAATATAAAAATTTTTAATTAAAGAAATGAATTTTCAATTAAAAATAATGAATCTGTAACAAAAAGAAATGACTATTTAACAAAGTAGTTTACATTTTAACCTAGTACTTGTATTTTCAATCAAAAAAGCTGAATTCTCAAAAAAAATGTAATAGTTAATAATTAAACTGAAAAATATTTTTTTAATTTCAAATAAAAAGTATTTGAATTCATACAAAAAGCCTAAGTTTTAATGAAATAGCTTAATCCTCAGCCAAAAGAGATGTTAATTTTAAACAAAAAATGTGTAATTTTAATTTTAAAAACTGATGTTTCTAGCAAATGAGATGATTTCTCAAACCAAAAAGACGAATTTTCCAACAAATTATTGATTTTGCAGCCGAAAAAGATTTTTCATTCCAGAATCAAACAAATTTAGGCAAATTATAATTTGAATGACAAAATAATTGTTATATAAATAATTATAATATAAATATAATTTCACTAGATTTCTCAAGAAAATTCAAAAAGATTTTTGAAGTTTTCAGATGTATCAAAAAATTATCTAAAAAATTTCTGAGAAATTTGTATTATTGTAAAGGATTTTACCAAATTTTAGGGGAAATTTGAGTAGTTATAATATATTTAAGACTTTTCTACGTTTGGAAAACATTTAGGAATATTTTACTAATGTCCGGAAATCTTTAGAAGATTAAAAATAATTTTAATCTCTTCAAAATTTCGAAAATTCCTAAATAACTTTTTAACTGACTCGAATTATTTCCAATATTGTTTTTAAATTTTCCGGATTCATTTGTGACAATTTCGGGAATATTTGTTTACGTTTTATAATCTTCTTAACTATTCTCTTAAAATTAATTTTTCAAATATAGAAACACTTAAAATATTTCTAGGAATCTTAAAAAAAGTTTTTATTATCCTAAAGTTTTTCGAAATGTTCGAAAAAAGAATCAAACATTTATTTCCAAACCTTCTTAAATGTACATTTTGTTTGATTAGCTTTTTGGGAATTTTTGAAAAACTTCTAAATACCTTTGTGATGATTCAAATTTTTCCAAAAATTTTGAAATATTCTGTGAAATTAAAAAAAATGCCTTCAAATCTTCCAGATTACTTTTAATAATTTTGGAAAACTTTTAGAATGTTTTTAAATTTTGTTAATCATTCTCTTAAAATAAGTTTTCCAAAATAATAATTTCAATTGAAAAAAAAAATGTTGTTGAAACCTTTCAAAATTCTTGAGAAGCCTCTAAATTTTCTTTATGAAATCTTCGAAAATCTAGATTTTGTTTTAAATAATATTATTACTGTATCCTTCTAAAACTTTTGAAAATCTCTTAAGCTTATTCGACTTTTTTCTAAAATTTTGTAATCCTGCAAAATAAAAAAAATTGTGATCTAATTTTCCACACACTTTTTTGAAATTTTAGAAAATACTTTAAAATGTTTTGAAATCTCTTAGAATTTTCTCTTAAAATTCATTTTTTCCAAACAAAAATTCATAAAAAATATTGTTAGGAAAATAAGAAGAAAAATTTTTTATTCTCATGAAAACATTCCAAATTTTTAAAAAGCTACTTTTTTAAAAATCTTCTCAACGTTTATAAAACTTACTTGATTTCTTAAAAAAAAATTTAATTCTGCAAAATTGAAAATTTTCACTTGAAAATCTTCTACAACTTTTTTTGTAATTTTAGGTCATTATTTGAAAGGTCTTGAAATCTTCTTGAATTTTCTTTTGAAATTTATTTAAAAAAATAAAAAATAAATTAATTTTTACAGGAAAATCCTGTAAAATTGAAAAAATTTTCGATAAAATTTTCTACAATCTTTTTTGAAATTTTAGAAAATTACTTGGAATGTTCTACAATCTTTTAGAATTTTCTCATAAAATTAATTTTTCCAAATAAAAAATTAATAAAAGTTTTCACAGGGAAAGAAAAGAATAAAATAAGAAAATTTTTTCATTCTCTTGAAGCCACAATTTAATATATCAGAGTGAAAGAATAAAATCGTAGATAATTAGAGCAAATAAAAATTTTAATTCTAATTACCTAAAATGTAGTTATTTTTTTCTGTAAACAAATTATTTAAACAAATTTCACGTCCATCAACAATTTGAATATTTTATTTAAATTTGTTTAGAAATTTACTTTTTACAATTTAATTAATTTTCTAATATTTTGGTGACAAAGGAAGAAATGAAGAAATTTTTCTCTAATCTCACGTATATTAAATTATTATATTTGAATGATGATTTCATAATCTTATCAGGGCATATATCAACTAAATTTATAGTCAAATGATTCCAGCTTATATAATAAAATTTTCTGACGCAAATGAATTGGTAGTTTCCTTAAAGATTCCGCATCAATTTTTAGTATAAAAAAAATCATTGCCATTTTTCAATTTTATTTAACCGAACCTGTTCAGTCGCTTTTTATCATAATTTTTTTTTAAAATGAGAAAAAAATCTTTTTTGAGTTTATTAATACTTTGTGCAATTTTTTCTCAAGGATTTGCGTCTTTTTCAGAAAAAAATACTGGTAAGTCAGATTATAAGTTGATAAATATTTAGATAAACTAAAACGCTAAATTTGCGACTTTAAATAAATTAATAACTCCTAAAATGTGTTATATAGTCCCAAAAAACCCCATAAGTGAAGAATTGGGTTTTCCCGAGTTTTTGACGCAAATTATGATTTTTTTGCAGTTTTTTCAAACAATTTGTTTCTATTACATGAAATACTACTTTATACTGATCGTAAAATATTCAAATAAACTGTTTAAACAATTTAAAATTTTCTTCAGTCATTTTCTTTTAGAATAGATTTAGAAATACACAGCTGAAAATTTCAGGAAAAAACCATAACTTTCTATATAGTTATAAACAATGAAAATTTTTTTCAAACAATTAAAATACTTAGTTGGAATTTAAACAAATTTTCTAAAATTTCATTTTATTGTTTAAAATTTGAAATATATTATTGAAAATTAATTTTTTCTTCAAGAATATTTATTATTAATTTGTAAAAAGATTCAAAATTTGGTTGAAAATTTATGTATTTTATTGCAAATTTGTTCTTTTTGGTCGAAAGTTAATCTTCTCGGTTGAAAATAAAACTTTGTTGTAGAAAATTATTCATTTTGGGTTGAAAATTCACCAATTTGGTTGAAAAATAATTATTTTTGCTTACAAATTAACCTTTTTTTTATTTATTTTTTTTTTGGTTGAAAATTATTTTATTTTAGTAAAAATACAACTATTTCATTTCTAGTTGAAAATTTATATTTTCAAGTTGAAAATTTTCTGAAAATTCTTTTTTTATATTTGTTAAAAATGAATATTTTTCAATGAAAATTTAACTATTTTATCTAAGATTGGCAATTTTAGATTTAAATTCATAAGTCTATTTTTTTTCATGATTTTCTATGGTAAATGAAAATTCAACTTGATGAACTTGATGAAAATTTAACTGCCTGCTTAAAAGTTCAACAACTTTCTTAACAATGCATTCTATTGGTTAAAAATTGAAATATATTGTTGAAAATAATTTTTTTTTTTTGTTGGAAAATTTATCTTTTAACTGAAAACTTAACAATGTCCCCTATAACCATTACTTATAAATCTTTACGCTTCTAGTCTGAGCGACTTCCGCTTTCTTTTTATTTCACCTCTCCTTTACCTCCATTTTGCCTTTTTTCACATCCATTCTTTCATTCTTTCTCATTCTCTCCTCTAGCTCCCTCCAACTCTTTCATCCACTCTTCACCCAAACCATCTTTCCCTCAAATCTTTACCACATTCTCTTTCCAGCTTCCTCTTTTTTTCATTCCTCTCCTACATCCTTCCCAAACATGCTCCCATGTCTCCTCTTTCTCTTCTCATTCACAAATTCTGCACTTTCTGTTCTCTTTCTTTTCCCTAAACTTTCCTTTCCTTACCACGTTTCCCAATCTCAATCTTGCTATTCTTGTCCATCTTCTCTCTCACCATCCCTTTTCCAAATATTTTGGTACTCCTTCCTTTCCCTTTTTACCAAATTTACCTAGTTTACTCCAGCCCCCTCTTCTATATCTCTAGCATTGAAGAACTCCCTCCTATCTTCTTCCCATCTTGTTAATTATATCGCCCTCCCTCTCCTTTCTCCAACATCCTTCCCATACATGCTCTCATGTCTCCTCTTCCCATTCACAGATTCTGCGCTCTCTTTTCTCCCCCCCCCCTAATGCATCCCTTCCCTTACCTCGTTTCGCAATCTAAATCTTGCTATTCTTGTTCATCTTCTCTCGCCTCATCCTTCTTCTAGATACTTTGGTACTCCTTCTCTTATCATCACTTTACACCATTTATTATGTTTTGATTCCTCAATCATCCCCCATCTTTTCATTAATTCTCTTTTCCTCGTCCTTTTTTTCAATTCTTCATAGTTTACTCCAGTCCAGTCTTCCCATTCACAGATTCTAGGATCTCTGTTCACCTTTTTCCCCAATACATCCCTTCCCTTATCTTGTTTCTCAATCTAAATCTTGCTATTCTTGTCCATCTTCTCTCTCCTCATCCCTTTTCTAAATACTTTGGTACTCCTTTCCTTTTTATCATCTCACACCATTTATTATATTTTGATTCCTCAATTATCCTCCATCTTCCTATTAATTTTCTTTCCCTCTCCCTTTTTTACAATTCTTCCTAGTTTACTCCAGTCTCGTCTTCTATATCCTTAGCATCGAAGAACTTTCTCCTTTCTTCTTTGCAGCTCACTAATTCTATCGCCCTCCCTCTCCTTCCTCCTACATCCTTCCCATTACATGTTCCCATCTCTCCTCTTCTCATTCACAGATTGTGCACTTTCCGTTCTCTTGCTTTTCCCAGAACTTTCCTTCCCTTACTTCGTTCTCCAATCTAAATCTATCTATTCTTGTCCATCTTCTCTCTCCTCATCTCCTTTCTAAATACTTTGGTACTCCTTCCCTTTCTATTATCTTACATCATTTATTATATTTTGATTCCTCAATCATTCTCCATATTTCTAATAATTCTCGTTCCCTCTCCAATTTTTCCAATTCGTCATAGTTTACTCCAGTCCCGTCTTCTATATCTCTTGCAATAAATAACTCCCTTCTTTCTTCTTCCCATCTTATAATTTCTATCGCCCTCCCTCTCCTTTCTCCTACATCCTTCCCAAAAATACTTTCTCATTCACAGATTCTTCACTTTCTGTTCTGTTCCTTTTTCCAACACATCCCTTCCCTTACCTGGTTTTTCAATCTTATTCTTGCTATTCTTGTCCATCTTTTCTCTCCTCATCCCTTTTCTAGATATTTTGGTACTCCTTTCTTTTTTATCGTCTTACATCATTTATTATATTTTGATTCCTCAATCAACCCCCATCTTTCTATTAATTCTTTTTCCCTCTTCCTTTTTTCCAATTCTTCAAACTTTACACCAGTCCCGTCTTCTATATCTCTAGCATTAAAGAACTCCCTTCCTTCTTTTTCCGATCTTGTTAGTCTTACCGCCCTCCCTCTCCTTTCTTCTACCTCTATCAAACACCTTCTTGTCAACTCCCCTCCCTTTCCCTCCCACAGTATCGTCTCGAAACTCTATGCCCTCCTTCCCGCTCCAGTACCTGATTTATCCCTTTGCGCTTCTTTTTTCACCATATATCCAAGCGTCCACTACTCTCCCCCTAAGGTCCCCCTTATATACCCTCCTTGTAAATTCTCAATCTCTTTCCTTTCTTCCCGTCCATATCTCTGCTCCATAACCTAAAACCAGCCATACCAGCGTATCAAATAGCTACTTTCTCCTTCTCTTATTATTTTAAACCGTCCTTTTCCTATTCCCCATATCTGTTTCATTACCCCTGCTGATATTTTTTATTCTTTCTCTTATATGAGCTCTATGATCTCCATTTGCGAGGTGTTTCCCAGATATTTAAACCCTTTTACTTCTTTTAAAATTATTCCCTTCCATCTCCCCGTCCATTCTTCCTTTCTTCCCCCTGCTTTTTTAAACCTCATTGTCTTTGTCTCTTCTATAGTTATATACACCTTTTTCTCATCTAAGTATTTCTCTAACCTGCTATCCCTACTCCGGCCCATTCTTTTCAGTTCATTTCTTCTTCCAAGTCTGATATTAATATATTAAATAAAAGGGGGCTCATGGGGCATCCTTGCCTCACTCCTTTCGCCAACCAGAATCTATCTCCTACTTACTCTTCTACCTTTACCCTTCTTTTCGTCTCTCTACAAATTTCCGATACTCTCTTTATTAATACCTCTCTTATCCCTTTCTTATCCCTCTCTTATTCCTCTTTTATCCCTCTCTTATCCCTCTCTTATCACTCTCTTATCCCTCTCTTATTCTAATGCCAGGACAGGAGATAGAGGAGGAAGGGAATGGGATGGAGAGCGAGGAGGAACATCCAATGAAAAGATACAAAATGGAGAGGGAAAGAAATTATTAGAGAGCCTAGAGGAGATGGGATGGTTTATCATAAACGAAAATATCGACAGGGATGAGGACGGGAAATATACACGTTTAGGAGAAAAAAGGGGAACGGTAATTGTTTATGTGGTAGAGGAAGACCAGGTAAGAGACAAGGTTAAGAAACTAGAGGTAGGAAATTATATAGATTCGGATCACTTTTCCACAATGGTGTCGTTAGAGGGAGAAAAGAGTAATAACAATAAGGCTATGAAGGAAGCAAAAGTAAGAAGAGTAGGACGAGCAGAAGAGAGCAGAAAGAGGGAATAGATCAATGGAAGGTATAGAACAGTTTAAGGAAAAGGTCAGGAATATCAAAATGGAGAAGGAAATATAAACGAAGAGATGGAAATAATGGAAGGAGAAATAAAAAGAGTATTAGAGTGCACAAGGAAAATAGAAGTTAGTGAAGGAGGGGATAGAAGTAGATGGGATAAGGAATGTAAACAGAAGAAGAAGGAAGTGAGTAGGAAATTAAAAAAGATGAAGAAGAGGGAAAAGTAGTGGGGAAAAATATAGGAGAAAAAAGGTGTATATTGAGCCGTGTGACAAAAAAAGAGGAGGAAAATAAAAGGTTTGAAGAAGAATGGCAAAGTAGTTGAGGTTAAAGATTATAGAGGAGTGTCTAAACTTTACCTGGTCTAACCGTGACAATGACCTTCAAGGTCATGTGAAGGTCAATTTTTCAAAAAATTAAAACACCCCTTTTCACATCGGCAATCGATAGAGCGGGAAATTTCACGTTCAAATGTGTACCCAGGTCATACATAAATACATTGAAACCTTAAAATGGGGTTTCCAAAAGAAAAAGAGTTGACCTTGAAATGACCTTGAAAGTCATCGTGAAGGTCATGCTTAAGGTCACTACTGAATATGCTCGTTACGAAAAAAATTAGAAACGCTTCTATTCCAAGAGGTGTGAATACCTTGTTTCAGTTGAAATGACCTCAGAGTGACCTTCAAGGTTACAATGTTGTTATGTCTGACCTGGGTACATATTTGAATGTGAAATTTCCCGCTCTATCGATTGCCGATGTCAAAAAAAGGGTGTTTCCATTTTTTCAAAGTAGACCTTGAAATGACCTTAAAGGCGATCGGCAAGGTCGTTTCATAGCCAGCCCATAAACTAATTTTCATAATTTTTGCAGAGGATTCATCGGATGCCCATATACGTAAAAAGCGACTAGTTGATCGCACCCAATCGCAAAATAGAGGAATTCCAATCAAACGTGTTCCCTACATTGTAAAAATTCTCAAAAATGATGTAACTTGCTGCGCAGGTATTTTATTGTCGCCTTACATTGTCCTAACTTCTGCCTATTGTCTTCAAGAAATTGCCACCTATAGTGTTTTTTCTGGTTCGCCACTGATGAGTTATGGAAACCGTCACAATATAACACGAACAATTTTTCACAATCATTTTAATCCGCACACAAATGATTATGATCTTGCGATGATTAAAATTTCTCCACCAATCTATGAGAAATTTTCGCCTAATCGATACATTGAAGTGGCAAATACGAAAGTGCCCCAAAGTGCTCTTGGCGAAGTTAGTGGATGGGGATGTACCTCGATAGGACCAGGGTAAGTTATCAAAAATTGAACGATTTTTGACATTTGACCTCTGAGACTTGACCTTTGTTTTAACTCCTGAACTTTGACCTCTGAAACTTGACTTACCACATTTCAACATTCACCTTCACCATTTCACTTTGACCTTTGACCTTTAACACTTGACCTCTAATATTTCCACTTTCACCTTTGACCTCTCCCGTATAAAGTTTTAATTTTACCCCTGACCTCGAAACCATAACACTTGTCCTATCACCTATCTACCTCTGACACTAGAACTATCACATTTCAACTTTAAGGTTTGACCTCTGTCCTATGACACCGTAATTTTGACCCCTGAGCTGTGACCGCTGACATTTGATTGATCAAATTACATTATTTACCTTAATTTTCCTCAAGCATGTTACACTTGTTCTATCATATTTCGTCTTTTACTTTCACATTAATCTTTGACCTTTGACCTTCGATACTTGACCTGTAACATTTTATCTTCAACCATTGAGCGCTGCCCTACGTAACCCCAATTTTAACCCCTGATATTTGATCTTGCGCCCTTGACCTATCATATTTCAACTTTTACTTTTGAAATTAACCCCTGACCTTTTACCTCTGACACTTGAACTGCCACATTTCAACTTGAGCCTTTGATCTCTGACCTATGCCACTCTAATTTTAACCTTGAAGATTTAATCTTCATTTTTACCTTAAAGGTCTCTACCTACCTATCACATTACACCTTTTTACCTTTGAACTCTGCCCTATAATGCTTTAATTTCAATCCCTGACACCTGACGACAGTCGACGTATATCATTCAAACTTTTACCTTCGACCTATGTTCTATGAGACTCTAATCGAATTTCTTGGCCAATTCAATTTAGCTTCAATTTGAAACCCTATTCTTTGACCTCCAACACTTTAAATATCTCATTTTACATTTCAATTCTTACCTCTTGCATTAGCCTTGACCTTTGAACCTTGACATTTGACCCCTGACATTTGACCTCTGACAATTGACCCATCACATTTTAAATTTGACATTTGACCTTTTCCGTATAACTTCATAATGTTGACCTCTGACCCCTGATATTTGATCTATGATCATTGAACTTTGGCACCTGACCCTTGACCTGACCCCTTCATATTTAACCTGTCATCCCTGGCCTATTAATCTTCACATTTAACATATATTATATAACTATTAGATTTCAAACTTTAATTCCTGACCTTTGACCCCGGACACATGATGCCTCAACTATTTATTTACAAATTTCTGTATTTTGTTGAAACTTTATGTTTTCTGATAGAATATTAATCATCTTGGTTGAAAATTCCATTAAAAATTAAAATATTTTGTTAAAAATTCATGTATTTTGTTAAAATTATTCTTTTTTTAAAGAAAATCAATTTTTTGGTGGAAAATGTATCTTTTTGGTTCGAAATCAGTTTCTTCAATTGAAAATTATCTTTTTTCAAATTGAAAACTAATTTCTTCAACTAAAAATTTCACTCAATTTTTTGTCGAATTTTTTGTTATAGGCATTTAATCCTTTTGGTAGAAAATTAATTTTTTTGATTAAAAATTCAACTATTTCGTTGAAAATATATTTTATTTTTTTTCAAACTTATTTCTCTAATAGAAAATTAAACTATTATATTTCTTGTTGAAAATTTCTCTTTGATTAGTAAAAAATTCAACTTTTTGGTTGAAGATTCAACTATTAGGTTGAAAATTCCATTTAAACTAAAATATTTGGTTAAAAAACCATGTATTATGTTAAAAATTATTCTTTTTTTAGTAGAAAATTATTCTTTTTGGTAGAAAATTCATTTCTTTGGTTGACAATTAGGTTTTATAAATTAAACATTAATTTTTTAAACGAAAAATTTTACTACATTTTTTGTCGATTTTTTTAAAGGTATTTAATTTTTTTGGGCGAAAATTAATTTGTTTGGTTGAAAATTTAACTATTTCGTTGAAAACGTTTTTTTTCTTAAGAACTTACTTTTCTAACTGAAAATTAAACTATTGTACTTTTTGTTGAAAATCTATCATTCTAATTAAAAATTCGTCTAATTTGTTGAAAATTTTTGTTGTTGTTAGAAAAAAACCATTTTTGTTTGATATTCAACTATTAGGTTGAAAGATCCAAAACTAAAATATTTTGATGAAAATTCATTTATTTATTCATTTATTTCTTGGTTGAAAATTCATCTGTTTGGTTAGAAATTTAGCATAATTTTAGTTAAAATTTCATTTCTTTGGTTAGAAAATTATCAAATTTTGTTAGCATAATTTTAGTTAAAATTTCATTTCTTTGGTTAGAAAATTATCAAATTTTGTTGAAAAATCTTTTTTTTTTTTTGTTGAATGATTTTTTCTTTTTACTAAAAATATAACTACTTCAGTTTTGCTAAAAAGTGGATCTTTTTCAGTTGAGAATTCATTTATTTTATGAAAACTCGTTTTTTTTCAGTTGAAAATTTAATTATTTCGGTATAAAATGCATATTTTATTATTGTGATTTTCAATTCTTTAATTTTAATTTTTCAAACAAATTTTATTGGTTTAAATTATTTTTTTTTTGCAAGAAGTTTGCTGCTTTCTAACAGAATCATAATTAAGATTGCCTTTTTTATATATTTTGTACGCTTTCTACACCTCAACTTAATTATTTAACAAGCCCTAATTTGTTCAAACAAATTAAATTTATTTAAATAATATTTCTTTCAGAAATTTGGGATTTTCTTTTTTTTTGCTATAAATATTACAACTGGTGATTGTTGAAAACAGAATTTTTAAATTTTTCATATTCTTGAATGGTTGAAACAGTTATTGATTGGTTACTTTCAGTACTTCTTCAAATTGTTAACATTTTGTACAGAAATTTGTTTCTTTCTTATAAAATGTTACTCTACGTTAATAATGAAACCCAAAAGAATTTTTCGAATAATAAAGCTAATATGTCGAGATATGCATTACAAAAAAAAATGTAGACTAAAAGTTTATAAGAAAAAAATGGAATTCTCTAGGACAATACTTGAAACCATTAATAATTAATTCTTTAAACAATTTATGAATATAAAAAGATTCAAGTTTTCAGCAATCACTGGTTCGTCAAATTTATATCAGAAAAGAAAGAAAATGTCCATATTTCATGAAAAAATATTGTTTAAACAAATAAGACTTTGCTTAATGATAAAATTGGAAACAACTCTAAAATATTGATAATTACTTTACTATCATAATTATATTATATAAGTATTCTATTGAAGATCAGAAACCGTGATAATCTCATGAAACATGTTCTTTACATAGAAAATAAACTGAGAACAAAAGTTTTTAGAAATAAACTGTCAAGGTTAGTTGAACTAAATGCTATTTAAGTAGATTTTCATAAATTTTTTCTATATTTTTGAAAAAATTCATTGAAATAAATAATATAAACATCTGGAAACGGTACAATTTAATAGATTACAGGAAGCTAAACAATTTTGAACTATGCACTGCTATTCATGTTTTGCATATTTTTCGAGAAAGATGATATTTTTAATCGGTAAACATTATATTTTTTCAATTTTAGAGATGAAAACCCATTTTTCTTTACTTTGAATCTCAGGAACATTATTAATCTCATTAAACATATTCTTTACAATAAAATGTTAAATTTCGTTAAACTAAATGCTATTCCAGTCGGTTTTTATCATTTTTTTCTATATTTAAAAAAAATGTATTGATTTAAACAATATAAACATCCAGAAAGGGTACAGTTTAAAAGAATACAGGAAGCTGAACAATTTTTAATGATGCACTGCTATTCATATTCTACATATTTTTCGAGAAAGATGAGATTTTTAATGGGTAAACATGATATTTCTACAATCTTAAAGATAAATCCACAATTTTTCTTTACTTTGAAGCTCGGTAACATTAATAGTCTCATTAAACATGTTCTTCACAATAAAATGTTAAATTTCGTTAAACTAAATGCTATTTGACTCGATTTTTATCAATTTTATTTATCTTTTCGAAAAAATGTATTGATTTAATCAATATGAACATCTAGAAAGGATAGAGTTTGAAAAACGACAGGAAGCTGAACAATTATGCACTGCTATCCGTATTTAGCATAGTTTTCGAGAAAAATTAGATTTTTAATCGGCAAAAATTATATTTATTTAATTTTAGAGATTAAACCCATTTTTCTTTACTTTGAAAAGCAAGAACATTAATAAACTCATAAAACATGTTCCGTACATGGTCAATAAACTATAAACAAACGTTTTTAGAAACAAAATGTTAACATTCGTTGAACTGAATGCTATTTTATTCTATTGTCATTTATTTTTTCTATATTTCTAAAAAAGTTTATTGAATTAAACAATATAAACATCTGGAAAGGGTACAGTTCATTAGACTACAGGAAGCTGAACAATTTCGAAATATATATTACTATTCATATTTAGCATAGTTTTTGAGTAAAATGAGATTTTTAATCGGTAATCATTATATTCAATTTTAGTGATAAAATTCAATTTTTATTTACTTTGAAGCTTCGGAACAATAATAATCTTATGAAACATGTCCTTTGTATAGTCAGTAAACTTAAAACAAACGTTTTTAGAAATAAAAGGTTAAAGTTCGCTGAACTAAATGCTATTTCCATCGATTCTCATCAATTATTTTCTATATTCTTAGCCGAACTATTTGAAATAAATAATATCAAAATCTGAAAAGAGTACAATTTGATAGACTACAGGAAGCTGAGCAATTTAGAACTATGCATTGCTATTCATATTTTGCATAGTTTTCGAGAAAAATGAGATTTTTTATCAGCAATAATTATATTTCTTCAATTTTAGAGATAAAACCCCATTTTTCTTTACTTTAAAGATCAGGAACCTTAATAATCACATGAAATATGATCTTCACATAGTCAATAATCTAAAAACCAACGTTTTTAGAAAAAAGTTTCAAATGTTCGTTAAACTGAATGCTATTCCAGTCGCTTTTCATCTATTTTTTTGACAAAATTATTGATATAAACAATATAAGCACCTGGAAATCCAGTTTAATAGACTACAGGAAGCTGAACAATTTTGAACTATGAACTGCTATTCATATTTTGCAGAGTTTTCGATACAAATGAGATTTTGGGTCCGTAAGCATTATATTTTTTTCCATTTTATATATAAAACCCCATTTTTCTTTACTTTGAAGCTCAGAAATATTAATAATATTATGAAAAATGTTCTTTGCATAGTCAGTAAACTGGAAACAAACGTTTTTAGAAACCAAATGTTACAGTTCGTTGAACTAAATGCTATTTTAGTCGATTGTTATTAATTTTTCCTATATTTTTGAAAAAGTCATTGATATCAACAATATAAAAATTTGGAAAGGTTAGAATTTGATAGACTACAGGAAGCTGCACAATTTGGAACTATGCACTGCTATTCATATTTTGCGTAGTTTTTGGGAAAAATGAGATTTTGAATAAGTAGAAATAATATTTATTTAATTTCAGAGACAAAAACCCATTTTTCTTTACTTTGCAGCTCAGAAACCTCAAAAATCTCATTAAACGTGGTCTTTACATAGACAATAAACTAAAAACCAACGTTTTTAGAAATAAAATGTTAAATTTCGTTTCGGGAAATGCTATTTTAGTCGATTTTCATCAATTTGTTCTATATTTTTAAAAACATTAATTGAATTAAACAACATAAACATCTGGAAAGGTTGCAGTTTAAAAGACTACAGGAAGCTGAACAATTTTGAACTATACACTGCTATTCATATTTGGCAAAGTTTTCAAGAAATATGGGATTTTTAATCAGTAGAAATAATATTTATTCAATTTTAGAGATAGAAACTCATTTTTCTTTACTTTGAAGATCAGGAACCTAAATAATCACACGAAATATGTTCCTTACATAGTCAACAAACTAAAAGCAAACGTTTTTTGAAAAGAAATGTTAAATTTCATTAAACTAAATGCTATTTTAGTCGATTATTATCAATTTTTCTATATTTCTGGAAAAATTTATTGAACTAGACAATAAAAAAAATGGATATAGTACAATTTATTAGACTACAGGAAGCTGAACAATTTGGAAGAATTCACTGCTATTCATATTTGCATAGTTTTCGAGAAAAATGAGATTCTAATCGGTAAACTTGATATTTCTTCAATTTTATAGATAAAACCCCATTTTTCTTTAATTCGAAACTCAAGAACGTCAATAATCTCGTGACAAATTGTTATTTACATAGTTAGTAAACTGAAAACTACCGTTTTTAGAAATAAAATGTTAGAGTTTGTTGAACTGAATGCTATTTTATTCGATTTTTATCAATTTTTTCTATATTTTTGAAAAAATTGATTGTATTAAACAATATAAACACCTCAAAAGGGTACACTTCAATAGACTACAGGAAGCTGAACAATTTGGAACTATTCACTGCCATGAATATTTTGCATAGTTATCGAGAAAAACGAGATTTTTATTCGGTTAATATTATATTTCTTCAATTTTAGAGATAAACATCCATTGTTCTTCAATTTTAAGATCAGGAACCTTGATAATCTCATTAATAATGTTATTTAAATAGTAAAATAAATGAAAACAAACGTTTTTACGCATGAAATGTTAAATTTTGTTGAACTAAATGCTATTTTAGTTGATTTTTATCAATTTTTTCTATATTTTTGAAAAAATTTATCAATTCAAACAGTATAAACATATAGAAAGACCACAGTTTAAAATAATACAGGAAGCTGAACAATTTTGTACTTTGCACTGCTATTCATGTTTTGCATAGTTTTCAAGAAAAATTAGATTTTTAATCGGTAATCATTATATTTCTTCAATTTTAGAGACAAAAGACCATTTTTCTTTACTTTGAAGATCAGAAACTTCAATAATCTCATGAAACGTGTTCTTTGCATAGCCAATAAACTGAAAAAAACGTTTTTAGAAATAAAATTTCCATGTTCGCTGAACTAAATGCTGTTTTAGTCGATTTTTATCAATTTTTTTATATATTTGGAAAAATTTATTGAATTAAACAATATGAACATCTGCAAAGGGTACAATTTAATAGACTACAGGTAGCTGAACAATTTTGAACCATGTACTGATATTCATATTTGGCATATTTTCCGAGAAATATTAGATTTTGAATCGGTAAACATTATATTTCTTCAATTTCACAGATGAGAAAGCCCAGAAGCTCAGAAACCTTAAAAATCTCATGAAACATGTTTTTTGCATAGTCAATAAACTAAAAAACAATCGTTTGTAGAAATAAGGTATTAGAGTTCGTTGAACTTAATTCTATTTTAGTCGATTTCTATCAAGTTTTTCTATATTTTTGAAAAAATTGATTGATCCAAACAATATAAACATCTCGAAAGGAAACACTTCAATAGACTACAGGAAGCTGAACATTTCTGAACTGTGCACTGCTATTCATATTTTGCATAGTTTTCGAGAGAAATGAAATTTTCAATCAGTAGAAATAATATTTATTTAATTTTAGAGATAAACACCCATTTTTCTCCACTATAAAGATCAGAAAAATTAATAATCTCATGAAAAATGCTTTTTTAATAGTCGGTAAGATAAAAAGAAACGTTTTTAAAAATAAAATTTCAAGGTTCGTTGAACTGAATATTATTTTAGTCCGTTTTTACCAATTTTTTCTATATTTTAGAAGAAATGTATTGAAATAAACAATATAAACATCTGAAAAGGGTACAGTTTCATAGCCTACAGGAAGCTGAATAGTTCGGAACAATGAACTGCTATTCATATTTTGCCTACTTACCCACCCCTCTAGGGTACGGGGTAAAGTCGTCTAGAGTGCGGGGTAATTTTGGGTAGAGTTGAGGTAATTTTGGGTAGAGTTGAGTATAATTTTGCTTAGAGCAGGGGGTAAAGTTGGCTAGAGTACGAGGTTGAATCGGCTAAAGTATGGGGTGAAGTCGGCTGGGGTGCGGTTTAAATTCGGCTATGGTCTAGGGTAAATTCTGTTAAGGTGTAGGGTGAAGTGGGCTAGAGCACAGGGTAAAATCGACTACGGTACGGGGTAAAGTCATCCGAAGTAAGATGTAGAGGCGACTAGGGTACGGGGTAAAAGAGACTAGGGCACGGGGTAAAGGCGGCTAGGGTACGGTGTAAAGTTATCTGGAATTAGATGTAAAGGCGACTAGCGTACGGGGAAAAGGCAACTAGAATACGGAATAAACGCGGCAAGGGTATGGGGTAACGTTATCTGGAGTGAGAGGTAAAGTCATCTGGAGTAAGAGGTAGAGGCGACTAGAGTACGGGGTGAAGGTGGCTAGGATACGGTGTCAAGTTATCTGGAATAAGATGTAAAGGCGATTAGGGTACGGGGAAAAGGCGACTAGAATACAGGGTAAAGGCAGCTAGGGTCCGGGGTAAAGGCGTCTGGGGTTCTGGTTAAAGTTATCTGGAATGAGAGGTAAAGGCTACCAGGGTACGGGGTAAAGGCAGCTAGCGTACGGGGTACAGTCATCTGGAGTAAGAGGTAAAGGCGACTAGGGTACGGCGTAAAGTCGGCTAGAGTACGGGGTAACGTTATCTGGAGTAAGAGGTAAAGTCATCTGGAGTAAGAGGTAAAGGCGACTAGGGTACGGGGTAAAGGTGGCTAGGGAACGGTGTAAAGTTATCTGGAATTAGATATAAAGGCGACTAGGGTACGGGGAAAAGGCGACTAGAATACAGGGTAAAGGCAGCCAGGGTCCGGGGTAAAGGCGTCTGGGGTTCTGGTTAAAGTTATCTGGAATGAGAGGTAAAGGCTACCAGGGTACGGGG
>JAABKJ010001854.1:0-29340 GCA_011634705.1 Andricus grossulariae
CCACACATCACTACTTTACCACCGAGCAATTCACGCCTACCCCGAAAGGGAAACGGCTTAATGATATAATAATAAAACATTCTTTGCAAGCCCTCGATTGATTCTGCCATAATTTATGAAAAGTTGATGAAACGTTGTCTTTCCCATTTTTTTTTAAACTGATCTTTTCCCATTTAAAATCTAATGTTAATTTCAGAAGCCCGGCGCACGGGTTAACATTGCGAAAAAAAATGCGGAATTTATCTTTCCGGAACCACACAATATGGGGGGGGGGGGGGTGTCGTTGCTCTCTAGCAAAAAAATCACTTTTTTGCCACCCTAATCCTCTTAGTAGCAAATTTCTTTATCTTATTGAGCTAATAATAATGAACCTACATTTGGCAGTAGCGAGACATGTTATCATTATCAAGCCAATTAAAACGAAAAAGTCTCGCGTGATGTGGGTGTAGTAAATTCGCATTGAACTGATGATAGATATTCCTATATTTAAATGGATACCTTTTGCAACTAACATCAGCCGATGACTAATGGACTTACGAAACGATTAACTCCGTCTGGTACATTTATAGCGTCATCAAAGCACCATTTAGAATCATAAACGCGAGAGGGTCCTAGCGAATACCGTCATGCTAACCCTATGGTGTTATTCCCTCATCCCTTCTATTATTAACACATATATTATCATATATTATAAAATGGGCTAGCTAGATAAACAGCTCTGAATACCAAGTAGGATTTGCCATCCCTGACTCTAAAAATTGTCCATACTTAAAATTAAATAAGGGGAAACTATGCAAAAGTGGGTCACTTAAATTTCCAAAGTTTCTATATACTTTATAGAAAATAATTGAAAATCGTAATTAAAACCACGGGAAATCTTAACTGTTCGTTTCATTATTTCCACACAAGATAACAATTTATAAAATACACTTCTTATTGAAGAATAGGTCATCGCTTCTGGTGACAAAATTAGAGAGGAAAGAATACTTTCTCATACATCATTGTGAATTATCACCGATGAACTCCATACTTCAATCGGGAGTAAGGTGGTGAAATAGTGAAAATTATTTGAACTATTATAAAAAATGATCGAACCGAGATTTATTGACCGTTACTGATCTTGGAAAATACAAAATGATGGTATCCAACATCTCTTGCCAAATATAATTCAACAAAAGTAATGGTTGTTAGTATTATTTGCCTACTTTTTTGAAGTTTTCGTCAGGTCCGTTCAATAATACCAATTAAAATAAGAAATTGTCAATGATGTGACCTACTTTTTCTGGCCTTATCTTCATAAACTCTCCGAGTAGCAAAAAGTTCTTTAATATTTGTAAATACAAAACGGAAAGCCTTCGACTTCAGATATGTTGTTAATTAGGTTAAAAACTTTATTTACAGTGCAAAAATCTACCAAGAAACAATTTTATTTCTATAAAAACTGTTCATATAAGATAGTCATATTTTTTTGTTTTCATACCGAAAATAATTTTTTTTGATCTCACACATATAATATGAATCATAATATTTCGACAAAATTTTGTTCGATTATGCTAAATTCTGTGTCGAATATTGTAATCAAAAGCTTTTTGACATTTTCTTGCACATATTTTATTAAATTCAAATGGTCCTTTCTTTAAAGTGACCTACTGTTGTATATCCTTGAATCAATAAATCAACCTAAATAAAAAATGTGAATTGAAAAATTTATTTGTATGTAGCTACATATAATATAGTTCAGAATCTTCAAATTCATTCATTCACCTTGTCCACATTAAAACTCCTATATTTCCGTTCCAGTTTTGCCTGATTTTTATCTCTTGATATATATGTTTTGTCTCTTGATACGCAAAAAATTATAAGAATTTCCAAAAAATAAATCAACGCTGTCATTTTTACTGTTCACAATTGAAGAATTTGCAATCGCAAATCTACAAGATTGAATAAATTGCAATTTTAAATTTGCAAAATGAAACTACTATAAGAAGGATTTAAAATTGCATCATTTTCTATTATAAACATTAAATATTCATTAAATATTCGTTTCATTCTGTGTGCGGCAATTCGACGTGCAATATTGTGTGTCGGGTTGCAACGTACCGTGACATTCACGAGGTCCACTGGGGATAGCAGGTGAATTGTATTAGTGTTTTGTGTGTTTTAAAGTGTTATATGCCTTTGCCACTCACTTTTGTTATTTATTTATTGGAATAAATGACAAGAAAACGAGTTCAATTGCATAATTATTGAAAAAATTGAACAAAAGTGAGGTGGGCACCCCGGATATCCCGGGTGCGTAAAAACGTGGATAAAGTTGGGTGTGCACACAAGGGTTAAAATCGAAAAGTTCACAATTGTAACACTTCAAAATTAAGCAGCTACACAAAACTTTCAAAACTAAATCGCTTTAAATTATACAAATTAAAAATTAGGATTTCAATTGCAAATCTTCAAGATAGTCCTATTTTAAAAAGATTTTCAAAATTTTATGAATTTAAATTATCAGCGTTCAAAACAAAACAAGTTAGCGAATTTTCAATTGTAAACATCTTCAAAATGAAAATGAAATGAAGCCTCACAAAATTTAAAATACGGATTTTCGTAATGTATTTTTTTTTTATTTCAAGGCGTCAATCTCAAATTTTACAGTTTAAAAAATTCAGGATTTAAAACTGTTGAACTTGAAATTTTTCTTAATCACGAATAATTCAAATTTCTACTTCTATCTTACATTCTGAATTGTTAGTTCAGTTTTGTCCGCTATGGTACATGAAAATGTTTAAGGTTTCTCATTCGATCAAGTTAAGCAGCAGTTGGATCATCCTTGTATCCTTTATTGGGAAATTCTTTAATTCAGAAAATTAAAAATTGTATAATTCACATTTTAAATATCATAAAATTGTTATTTCAAGGACTTGGAATTCAAAAAATTTCAATTCCGAATAATAGAGTTTCAAACTTTTTGGTTTTAAAAGATATATTATTGAAAAATGTTCACTCACAAAGATTTCTAACTTAAAATGAAGTGTCTCGTCGTCAGGAAATTCAGAATGTGTAGTCACATCTTTCCAATAAGTTTGACTAGTCATGTAGAAATTTGGGGATTATTTTATTCCCCTTTCCAACTCACCCAATTTTTCAATACGTCTAGACGCAGCCAATTTAGAAATATTCAATTTTGAAAGGATATTGATTAAAAAATTATTCATTTATAATGACTTCAGTGATAAATTGTTTAATTCTGAGTAATCAAATTTTGAATTTTAAATTTTAAATAAACAATTTGAAACTTTTTCCACTGTGAAAGCTATACTTTCAGTTCAGAATTTTTTATTTGAAATTCATATAATATGTAACTTCCATAACAAAAGAAGTATTTTTCTTTCGAAGAGAATTCTACAAAAAATAAAACAGTAGCGGGACATTTTCTCACAATTTTGAATTTCTGTTTGTATTCCAACAATCTTACAAAGAAAGAGGGCTCGTTTGATGAAGCGTGGAAAACGGAATGGACAAGGGGCGGAGTTCCAAAGGCAGTGAAAGAAATAGTGACACTCTTGCTGAATGACTCCTAAAGTGTGAAAAAACGGTGTCTATCGAAGTTCATTCTATAAAGTGGCATTGTAATCTCAATTTTTTTCTCATCGTTTGTATAGGTAGCTCAAAAAAAAAGATAGACGAAGTCTTTTTTTCACAACCTGTGATAGACGGTGTCTAATGATTCAGAAAATAATCAGAATTCGTTGATGCTTCTTATGACTTTAGATAAAGGCATTCACAGCAAATTGAAGTTTATAATCATTTTTTTTATCTAATAACAGTTTGACTAGATAAATGCAAATATACCACAAACAACTGATGTCTGTCTATTTATATAAGTAGGGAGTCAAGGGAATGTTAAATTCATTTTGGCGAAGGGTCCGTGACCCCCTTAATTCGGAACTGTTTGACGGCAACAGTTACTTACATTCATACCTGCATATAGATACAATATGGCTTCAATATACATTCTCCACGGTCTTGCAGCATCATCGTCATTTGGGGACGATCATATGTATTGTGGTACATTGGGGGCTTTCTATCCATATGTGATCAAAATGGCCCTATGTCATCGAAATAATTGGTCATGATCATTTTTTTTCGATTGTCATAGGTGTCCACTTGGCACACTTCTGACTAATGAATGAGAGATTTAATTTCTTAGAATGATAAAAGAGTTTTTGTTTGATAAAAGATGATAAACGAATTATATTTCTGTATTATAATAGGCAATTTTGTAAATAAATATAATTCTGAATTGCTACAGAGAATTTGTGGTAGAATGTAATTGTGACTGGGATCTTGGAATTATGGAACATAATTTTAATTCTGATTTAGAAGAAGGGAATTACAAAAAATCCCTGTTCGAAATTCAGAATTATAATTGTTTACAAAATTCTCTGTTCCAAATCGGAATTTTGATTAATTCTGATGACCAAAAATAATCTGAGGTTTCATCTCAGAATTATAATTCTTTTCCAAAATCCCCTGTTCCAAATCAGAAATCTTTAAAATCTTTTAAAATTTTTAGAAATTTCTCGAAATCTTTAAAACTCGTTAAAATTAATACAAATCTTTTGAACTCTTTTAAATTGATCAGGAAAAATTAACAAATAACTGGGCGAAAACCGGGAATTTAAAATCATCCGTCGGGTAGACAACCTGTATATATATTTGGCAATAGCGACAAAGCCCGACTGGGTTTACTGAAAAGAATGATATCATTTAGGCTAAAGGTATATAAAATTTCTAATAATTTTCATAAACTTCTAATAAAGTGCATTTACTTCAAAGATTCATAATCACGTCTGAAGTTACTATCAATCGAGTTTTTATAGAATTTTTTGAAAAAGTGCTGTCTTTATTTTTAAGATATTTTTTATAAGTAGGCGATTGGGCATTATAAAATGATGAAAAATTATTTAAAAGTCGTAGAAGCTTTCCGACTTTTTTGTTACTTCGTTAATTGGTCAGTGAAGGCTGTAAATGTTCTTTTTAACTAATTTGTTTTCTCCAAGGTTCTTTTTTTTAGAAATATGTAAACAAGGAGGTAGTTTACAACACATCAAATTCCAAGATGTGAAATTTTGCTCCACAAGTGGATCAAATCGTTGCACCGGGGAAAACAATATTGATATGTACATAGCAAAAAATTTATAAATAAAGAATGAGAAGTTAGTACCTTATTCAATTCTCTATTTTATATAAAGTCATTACAACAATTTAGAATAATTAATTTTACTATACTCTACGTGCATATTGTAAAGGCGCAGCTGCTTTTTATTGCAATCACCCAATATAAATTTATAGACTAACTTCAGCTTTATGAACGATATACTTTACGTATCATTTATGTATAAAAAATGGAAAAATCTATTTTTGTTTTCCCCATTTATAGCAGATGCACATGAGCACCTGTCGACGGAAAGTAACTATGCAAACTGCTAAAGTGCGACAAGAATTGTGCACTGAAGTGGTAGAGGTTTTCTGATCTGCAGGTGCCATGATTTTTCTCATTTTGCAAACTGTAAAATTATGACAATATTTTTTACGAGTACATCTGGAATATTTATCCGGTTTTTAGATCCACATGCGATAAGGCTCTATTCATTTGTAATAATTTAAGATGCACAAAGTTTAATAAGAATAATTACTTCATTAAAGCATGAATAAGCATAATAAGAAGGCTTAATTATAATTTACTCACTTCGATATATCGAAATACCCAGTCTCATTTCTAATGCTTCTTAAATCGTTTTGTTCTGGATTTTTAGCTCACCTCGATCGATACAAGCTGATTTAAATAATTGATTTCTTGTTTCAGCCCGTACGACCTTAATTTTTAAATCTAGACGTTTCATGCTTACATGGGTTGTCTGTCGTTTCTAAGGTTTTTTGTGAGTCATGAAAAAAATCGATAATTAGCAAACTGTGTTGTAGTGACAATTTCTGATTACTCATTGAACACATTTCGTGGGCGATCCTCTCAAAGTTTTAGATTTCACTCCTTCATTATTGACTGGTATTTTTGGATAAGAGTTACAAGTAAAATAATCAGAAGATACATTTCAATTCTACAAAAATAAAGTCGAGACAACTTTGGTTATTGTGTTCACAATAATAATAAATTTTGGTTTTAATCCAAACCGTGATTCTGTCTAGAAACTAGCTAAAATCTGAACAATCTTCATATATTCAAATTCGTAACGAACTTCTAGACAGCGATAGTGTAGCACCAGGCTAGTATTGCGTGAATAGACAGGCTTGAGAAAAACTATACTGGCTTTAGCATGATTCAATACTGCCACGAAATTTTTCGACACGGGCAGAATCGATAAATTATCTGTTGATACATTCGGAATTAAGTCAAGTCGGTTTTCATACGGAGCTATAGAGCCTATAAAATTAAAAGAGGAAAGATGTAATTAAGAAATAATTAGGACTTATCAGTTATCAATTGACTTAAGGTCATTTGAAACCCGTTCGACCTGACCGAAAACGTCGATTTCCACTAGATCTGGTGGCAGGTGTCTGGAGCTTGTTTGGGACTCAAGGCTCGCGAGTTTAAAATTTAAAAAAATAAATAAAAGGGATTCTTTCCTCCTACTACGAATCGTATTTTGCAAGTTCACTCTCTAATTTACTCCCCTTGGCTATATAGATGATTTCAAGCAAAGCGTGCAGTTTGAGTATCGAAAATGTTCAAATAATGTTTTCGTGATACAAGATTGAACAGAACGTTATCATTGTATGCTAGGGTCTAAAGGTTAAAACCCGTAACGGGCTGGAAAATATTGAAACAATTTTTGCATTTATTTAAACGATTCAGCTGGAAAAGTTCAGCGCAAGTTTTAGCTTTTGAAAACGGGAGATTCTCAGGCATAATTCATTAGCATTTCTTAATATAATGTTCTCAGAAATTACTGATAACATACTTAGCACGGATGATGCAAAATTAAAAATGGCGAATATAAAATCGCAGAAGAAAATCAAAGTACACATAGAAAAATGGATGGATTAAAAATGGAAAGTTTCAAAATCTGGATTTTTAATGATAGGGCAACGCTCTAGATATTATGTTCGAAAATCTGGATAATTAAATTCCATATCTAGGTATTGAAAACTCTAAATATAAAAATATACCCAGATATTAAACTTTAATATCTGGATATCAAATTTTAATATCAAGATATTATACCTTAATATCTAGATCATAGTCCTATAGTTAAAAATCAAAATACTGTGTCTTGGTATATCCATTTTTCTCCGTGTATTCAGAAAATTTTTATCAGAAATAGTTTTTAATCTTTCGACTTAAGATTTTAACACTTTAAGACATAAACAAATCTTCAAAGTAAAAAGAGAATATCAAATATCATACGAAGCAGCAGAAAATATTCAGAGAAAAGAATTTGCACCGAATTCGTCATAATTAGCACGATAATAGGCTCTGTTTTTAAATAAAGCTGCTATTAGCATTGCAGCTATTCAACATTCTTGGAAGTACTGAGATCTTTAGTTTTGTTTATAACAAGGGTATCGATAGTACAGTATGTAAAATTCCAAGCAAATCGAATATCTCCAAGTGGGTAAAAATTGTATTATAAGATTTATTCTAATTAAATAACTGATAATTAACAAGTGAAGCTAAAGACAGTTTCTTCTCCTATTTGTTGAAATAATTGATATAATATATAGATATAGTACTCATTTAAGTATCATTGTCGGTAAATAATAGTACAGAATCAGCCAACAGGGCCTTGGAATGATAGAAATTGCTGAAAGCAAAAATAATATTAATTTTATAAAAAATTGAAGAATGATTTTTACTATTGTGGACATTCCCTACATTGTTATCCACTACAATCTACATCAATACGATCACATACTATTTAATATTGTAGGCTATTATTTGATTCCCTGCTCAGGTTCATTTACTGAAATGCGTTAATTCAGTGAACTTTCAGCATTAGATCAGCTGATTTGCAGGTTTAGCTACTTATAAAGTTTATTATTTTCTATGGCAATGTGTTACCAAATTTAGAAGCGCCTTTTTCGAAAGAAGTTACTTTTTGCTGATGTGCCAGACCGAGACGTATAAATTTGGGGCAGCATTCGACAAGGATTAAAAAAAGAACTGAATATTTAGTCAAAATCAATATTTTGATTTTATTAAAGATAATAAATTTGACTATATTAAGACATGAAGAGTAATTACATTATTTATTTGGTTTTATTATAAAAATCAACTTTAGTTTTTGAAAATGCACCAAGGACATGGCGATCGTGACGCTTTGACTGCTTGAACTAGTGTCAATCGAAAAATGTAATATTGCGAATAACCGGGAATAGTGGTGGTTATATCTAGGCATGCAAATTATTATTTTAGAGAAATTTCATATTCAACAGTAAAGCCCATTTTTTTAAACGCCAGGGACATTGAATTGTAAGCTTTGCGTGAAATCACCCATATGTGTTTAAAATACAGCATTTATTAAGAGGTTTTTCTACGAAGGCAGGGAATTTCTATAAGACGGAAATGAAAAATTAGGGAATTTTGAAAATGAAAATTCACCCTGATGTAATATTCTCGTTAGTAATTTATTTGTCTTATATTTAAATTTATATTTCTTATTTTTTGCAATTGCTTCTTCCGGACGATTATATTTTTAATTAAAAATTTTATTATTTGGTTAAAAATTCGTCTTTTTGGTTTAAAAATGTATCTGCTTCAGTAGAAATTGCATCTTTTTTTGAGAAAAATAGGAAAAATCTATTATTACATTATTTGTGCAAAATTAATATTTTTTGGATGATGAAACTACTTGGTTGAAGGTTGCACCATTTTGTTACAAAAACATCTTTTTGTTGAAGGACTATTACATTTTTTGTTTAGACTTCACCTTTGTAGGTTGAAAATTTAACTAATTGGTAAAAAATTCATCTATTTTGCTGAAAATTTAATCATTTTGTTGAAAATTGAACTCTGAACTCATATTTTGTTGAAGTTTTTTTTCAAATTGTTTAAAAATTTCGTCTTGGCTTAAAAATTAAACTATTTAGTTGCAAATGCAACTTTTTGGCTAAAAATGATTTTTTGTTTGTTGAAAATTCAAATATTTGGTTTCATCATTCATCTTTCTGGATTGAAAATAAAATTTTTGGTTGAAAATTTTTATTTTTGGAATCAAAAGTCAACTGTTTTCTAAAACATGCGACTTTTTGGCTTAAAAATTTAATTATACATATTTGGTTGAGAAGGCAACTGTTTTTGATTGAAGTTTAATCTTTTTTGTTTGAAAATTCGACTATTTTGTTAAAAGAAGATCTTTTTATGTACATAATTGAAGTATTCGGTTAAAAATTGAACTATTTTGTTGAAAATTTAATTATTTGTTGAAAATTCAAGTTTTTTGTTCAAAAGTCATCATTTTTTGTTGACAAATCAACTGTTTTGTTGAACGTCCTTTTATCTTGACAGAAAATACGTCCTAAGACTGAAAATTTATCTTTTTTGTTTAAAATTAAACTGTCTGCTGAAAAATTCAATTTTTTGGTTGAAAATACAACCGTTTTTGGTTGAAATTGATTCTTTTTTGTTTGAAAATTCGACCATTTGGTTGAAAATTGATCTTTTGAAGAAAAGTCAGATTCTAGGACACAAACACATTCAAATCCTATCTGATTATATTTCGAGAAAATCTCGACTTTGTCTGGAAATTATCAACATGCATCACTGATTTGAAAGGTTTTTTAGAAATTTCGAAATATTTCAAAAGAATCCACGGAATTTGGAAGGATTTCAAGAGATACCGAAGTATTTTCCCAAATTTTGAAGGATGTCAAGAGATTTTAATGAGATTTGGAAGGATCAAATAGATTTGAAGGGACTTTATAAGACTTTAAAAGATTTGCTAAGACTTTAAAGGATTTTAAGAGATTTTAAACAAAAGTATATCAACGGATTTTAGAGGATTTCGTAAGATTTCAAAGTATTTAACGTAATTTCAAAGAATTTACGAATATTATAAAAGATTTTGAGGGATTTCAAGGAACTTTACCGGCTTTCAATATATTTTGAGGGATTTGAAGAGATTCGGACAATTTGAACGGATTTAAAAGATTTTAATGGAATTTAAAGGGATTTCAAAGATTTCCAGGAAGCTCAATCGTTTTAAAGGGATTTTAAGAGATTATAGTTTATAAAAAGAATGTGAGTAGAGTGAATGAGGCCTAAAACAAAGACCTTGGATACTAATGGGCCCAAGTAGGGAACCACACATAAAAATTTTGTGAGGCTCTCTACGTGGGGTGATCGCTAGAGAGATTGATCAGCAACCTGGGTCGGAGCAGTGTTGCGGAATGAACGTGTTATTTAAATAAATAACACGAGAATTCTAGATCAATCTAAAATATCTATACCTTACACCTATATACCTATCTACCCTATACCTATATACCCATCCACACATTACTACTTTCCAACCGAGCAATTCACGCCTACCCCGAAAGGGAAACGGCTTAATGATATTATAATAATGATAATAATATATGAGCCGCTCAGAGGAAAAACGTGATAAGTCCTATGTTAAAACATAGGATTCATCACGTTCTTCTCTGAGCGCCTCTTATATCAAAATTGTTATATTATTCCTATTACAAAATTTATTGTTAACATTTTCGTAGTGCATACAGATACGGCATTTTTTGCCGTATTTTAATTTTTTAGTACGGCATTTTAGTGACTGGTCACAGAAGAGTGATCTGTCACATCTCGAACCCCTTTTCCAAGTCTCCCTAAAAAAAATACGAGTGTTAGTGACTGGTCACAGAAGAGCGATCTGTCACATCTCGAACATATTTTCCAAGTCTCCCATTAAGAAATACGAGTGTTAGTGACTGGTCACAGAAGAGTGATCATGAGGATTCGTGATTCGAATCTGAATTGCTGCCATCTTCTAGACAATTCGCAAATTAATGATAAAGTGTATTATTACAGGAATAGTGAAGTTATGAGCAATTCTTCAGTGTGCTTTTAGTCTGTAATGTTCTTGATTATATGCCAATTTGTGTGTAATTAATAACCTAATATTCCTCATATTATGATAAAATAGTAAAATATTGTACTATTTTTCCAAAGTAGCAAAAAATATTATCGGAACGGTAAGTTCCTTATTGACACAAAAATTGGCCGGACAAGAAACTTTAAATACGGCAAAATTTGCCGGAGCTTAATACTCGACCTAAAATTTTTACATAATATAACACTCGCAGTCTAATAATACATATATAATACCGTAAGTAGGCGGTTAACTAAATATGCCTATTCAATCGTCAGGGGGGGGGTCTAACACCCAAAACCCTCCCCTTGACTACGCTACTGCATTACCCACTGCACCGCATTTGCTTATCTTCGGGTCGTTTCCGACTCGTCTTCGTTCTTGTTGACACTCGTGTGGAACTGCCTTATACGCAGAGAAAAATGGATGTTCAAAAGTAGATGTTTAAAGTATAAGATAGTATTGCAAAACGTACAGATATTAACGCGGAACATCTGCTCTCTTTTTTAAATGGCAGGCGTAGGAATATTTGTACGTTAAACTGAAACTTCCGGGGAATTAGACTGAAACAGCCAAGATGTTAAAGTCGTTGTCCGAGTGCAGAAAAACGTCATACCTCTATCGGCCACTTGATGAAGCTTATAGTCAATGTTTCGTGACGTAAACTAGTGAAAAAATGATGATTATCAATATTTTAGTGACAGTGATAATAATAGTTGGTCCAAGGTAAAATAATTGATAAAAGTGTTGTTTCTGTCCAGAAAAACATTCGAGATAAGAAAGCTCTGCGTTGCATACTTGCTCTCTTTAAATGAACCAGTGAAATCTCACTGCTTGAAACAGCCAGAAGTGTGTCACTGACAATCAGTGAGATTTCACTGGTTCAGTCTGTGGTCATCTAGGCGTATGCGTTGTCATCCGCTAGCTGGCTAGGTCACACTTATCATTCATAACTTTTGTGCTATCCTTTACAAAATTATATTCTAAGAACCGCACTTTACCCTCACAACAATAAATGAGAACCGGGCTGCAATATAAAAGGATATAATATATTGCACCTAAGCGAGGGAAGGTCCATCATTACGTCAACGTGTCACGTCGCTCAAAATCAAACCCCAGAGGCCTCTCCACTTTCAAGTGAAAGATATTATATCCCCAGCTTATTGTAGCCAGACCCTAAATATTTCTAACATAAACACTATTACACAATAAAGTTAGTTTTCACTCGAGAAATGCATAGACCCGACTGGCGAACGCGCGTACGAGACTACTGGAGGTTGATGTCTCGGCCGCGTAGAACGCTATCACTGGTTGAATCTATCATTTAACGTCACTGGTAAATTCAGGAACGCTGTTTTGGTTGAGTCACTCTTTTAAAATGAACCAGTGATATTTCACTGACTTCCAGTGAAATCTCACTGGTTGAAACATCCAGACTGATAATCAGTGAGATTTCACTGGTTCACTCAGGGGAATTCTGTTACTGATTTAATCAGTAAGGTTCACTGGTTGCTCAGTACCAGTAGTCATCTGGTCGTACGCGTTGTCGTCTGTCAGCTGGTTAGATATGCCACTTACTATTTATCACTGTTGTACTGACCTTTGAAAAATGATCTTTTAAGAAACGCAATTTACTTTTACAATAATAAATGAGAGCTGGACTGCAATGTAATAGGTCATAGGATATATATATTGCGCCTAACTGTGAGAAGGCTCTTCAACGTGTCGCATCGCTGAAAGTCAAACCTCTCCACTTTCAAGCGAAAGATATTATATCCCCTGTTTATTGCAGCCAGGCCCCAAATATTTTCAACACAAACACAAGTACACAGTAAAGTTCGTTTTCACTCGCGTGAAATTCTAAGACGCAACCGGGGACACGCGTACGAGACGACTGGAGGTTTATGTCTTGGCCGCGTGGAACGCTATATCACTGGTTAAATCTATCATTTGGTGTCACTGGTATATTCAGTAACGCTTTTTTAGATGAGTTATTCACTGGTTTACCCAGTAAATGTCGGAAAATCACTGGTTCACTAGTGATAATTCAAAATACTGATTTAACCAGTGACAATTTCACAGGTTCAATTTGAGAGAGCACTTACTGGCATATCCAGCCAAAATCAGAAAATCACTGGTTCACTAGTAATAATACAAATCACTAACTCATTCAGTGACAATTTCACTGGTTCAGTTTAAGAGGATGCATATATCTTTTAATATCCACATAAATTAACCTTTAACATATATACGACTGTCCTATAGTTAAACATTAAATATTTTAACCCTAAATATCTAGATGTTAAGTGTGTGCATCCATTTTTCTCCATTTACTTTCCACACTTGTAGCGCAATATTCTATTTTTCTTAAAACGGTAAAATATGTGTCATCTTATTTCCTCTGAAAAAAAATGTAATAGGCGAATTATGCTGTAACTAGAGGTTGGACTGACTGCCTGACTTGATATGGATTCGGTCTGTATGAATTTTTTCCATCTTTTTATGGAATTAAGCAATCCTCCAACAAATTATTCGCGCACGCTAATTTGAAATTAACACACCTATGTCGTAAAATTCCACTTTTATTTTTGCACGTTTCCCAACTTATAAGCTTAGCGCGATTTTTGACGTGATCGAAAGATGAAAGAAGCATGTGACTTTGTAGAAAAGCGATCGGTCGTAAATGGTGTAATCTGTGATTGAACAGCTTCTTTATCCAGATTATACATATACCTTGAATTAAAAAATCTGATTTGTTTATCGTTTACGAGCGTATTCGCTGAAAATATTGCAAGTTTATACGAAGGTTTTTACTCGTTACCTAATTTATTTCTGATTTCTGCTCGTTTTCTTTTATTTTCTTTTATTTTCTTTTATTTTAGACTCGTCGTCACGAAAGCCTGCTCGAACATTGCGACAGCGTCGAGACGATAAAGACGCACGTTGCATTCCATTCTGGCAAAGTTATTTGTTTGAAAGGTAAACTCTCCTTGCGAATTACCGATAAATAAGTAATTCCCTGGAGTTACGTAAGAGTATTGTAGAAAAGAGCCTTTTCAATCTGGAAACTAGTTCGATATGCAAAACTAGATTAATTCAATCTTATATTTATTCGCTTTTTTCAGATCAATAATTGTGTATTTTTCTTGATATTTTTCATAGTCATGGGTTTTCTGTGGGAATATATGTACTATTATTTTCAATTAGGGCAATTTATTCAGTAGCATATTTAAGTAAGTACAAAAAAGTGGCATTATTGAAACTATATTCGTATATGCCAAAGTAAAATGGAAACATTACGTTCCAGAAGAGAGAATAAATTAGTTAAGTCACTCTATAGTTGAAACAACTATTCATTTCGCGTTGAAATATTTGATTGGCATTAGTATTCATATTCATAGCTTTTATAAATTTCAAATATTTATCTTCTACGCTGGCGCCTCGTACTGCAACATTCTAGCTCGCAGATTCGCGTCAATTGCTTTTAATTGTCGGAAACAGTCGCAATTGCGGCACTAGTTCATCGAAACGAGACCCAAGTCTGCAGCGAGAACCACACACAGATTGTCCAAAATATAGACTGTTAACATGCATAATTCTTACCATAAATATTGAAAAATTAGCAAATTTTGTGGATGATAATAGTCAAATTTAATGGAAGATAAGTAGGAAGTAATAAAACCCCGAGTAAAAAAAATTCCATTGGAATCACGCATAAAGTGCCATTAAAGTACTAGGTATGAAAAAAATTAGTACTTTAGTACCCATTTTTCTCTCAAAATTACAAAAGTTCAATTAGGGACAAATGTACTATAGAAAAGTTAAATTTTATTTTTTTTCGAAATTTCTACAAAGTTTTGTAGGAAAAAAGTATATTGAAAAAGTCCCACCCAATTTTATTTTTTATTTTGAGCAAGAACTTTTTGGACAAGAGTACAAGAAAAATCCCACTTCATTTTTTTTTAATTTTTGCAGGCCCTGAATAATTGGGATAAAAGTACTAAAAAAGTTCCATGTTCTTTTTTTGAAATTTGTATGAGTACTGATGGGATTTATGTCACAAAAAACTATTGCTGAACTAGGACTAAAGTACCAAAAAAGTTCAAAATATGTCCCGTTTCAACAGGACTTTTTAGGACAAAAGTACCGGATAAGTCCCACTTATTTTTTTTTTAATTTTACAAGTGCTACATAACTTATGGGACAGAGTTGCTAGAAAAGTTTCATTTCATTTTTTTTCGACATTTTTACAAGCACTGATGGGGCTTTTGTGGGAAAAAAACGTTCGAAAATGTCCTACTTAAATTTTTGTTATTTTGAGCAAGAAGTTGTGAGAAAAAGGTACAAGAAAAATCCCACTTAATTTTTTTTTAATTTTGCAAGCCCTAAATAATTTTTGGAACAAAAGTACTAGAAAAGTTCGATTTTATTTTTTCGGAATTTTGACAAGTGCTGATGGGACTTTTGTAGTACAAAAGTATCGAAACCGTTCAGTTTTTTTTTATTTTAAACAGGAATTTTTTAGGACAAAAGTCTCAGAAAATTCACACTTAATTTTTTTTAGTTTTTGCAAGTGCTGATGGGATTAATGTCCTAAAAAAGTACTGCTGGAATAAGACTAATGTACCAGAAAAATTGAAGATATGTCCGATTTCAACAATAACTTTTGCAGGACAAAACTACAATAATTGGAAAAAAATAAATTGGAACTTTTTGAGGACAAATGTATTGAAAAAGTCCAATAATGGTTTTGTAATATTTTGAGGAGGAATTTTCGAAACAAAGGTACCAGAAAAATTCCACTTATTTTTTGTTTAATTTTGCACATCCTTAATAATGACAAAACCACTAGAAAAGTTCCATTTCATTTTTTAGAAATTTTCACAAGTGCTGATGGGACTTATTTCCCAACAAAATACTGCGTAAATAGGATTATAGTACCATAAAAGTTTAAAACATGTCCCGCCTGAACAGGACTTTTTAAGGACATACGTCCCGGAAGAGTCGAACTTAATTTTTTTTTATTTTATAACTCCTTGATAAATTTTGGGATTAAAGCGCTAGAAAAGTTCCATTCTATTTTTTTCGAAATTCAAAATATGTCCCTATGCTTCACCAGCAATTTTTTAGGACAAAATTATTGAAAAAGTTCCAGTTCATTTTGTTTTATTTTTATCAGGAATTTTTTGGGAAAAGTTGCCAGAAAAGTTCTACTTCATTTGTTTTTAATTTTGCAAACCCTAAATAATTGCTGGGACAGAATTAATCGAAAATTTCCATTTTATTCATTTATTTTTTGATATTTGTACAAGCTTTACCTCGAAAGGGAAACGGCTTAATGATATAATAATAATAATAATAATGATATGATGGGATTTATGTTCCAAAAAAACTGCTTGAATAGGGCTAAAGTGCCAGAAAAGTTGAAAATATGTCCCGTTGCAACAGAATTTTTTTATGAGAAAAGTACGAAATTATAAAAAAAAAATCAATTGGAATTTTTCTAGCACCTTAGTCCCAAAAACTATTTAGGACTTGTAAAATTTTCAAGATAAAATTAAGTATGACTTCCCCCGTACTTTTTTCCTAGAAAATATCTGGTGAAACGGGATATATTTTGAACTGTTGTTGTACTTTTGTCCCAAAAATTATTAAGTGATTGCAAAAGTTGAAAAAGAAATTAAAGTGAGACTTTTCTGGCACTTTTGTCCTAAGAAAATCCCGCTCAAAATAAAAAAATAAATAGTAAGTGGCACTTTTTCAATACTTTTGTCCTACAAAAGTCAAATCGGGGCTTGAACAAATTTCGAAAAAAATAAAATTGAACTTTTGTAGTACCTTTGTCACTATTTGGATTTGCTATAATTTTTTAGAAAAGTTGGTACTTAAGTGCTAATTTGTCTCGTACCTAGTACTTTAGCGGGACCTTATCCGGAATCCCAATGGGATCTCAATGAGACTTTTTTTACGTGGGATTCACTAGAATTTGACTAATAGATAGTCATTCACCGCGTCAAAAAATATTTTAATCTGTCACCCAGACTTTTTTTTAAGAGTCATCTTGTTATTTTTGAACTCCATTCATTAGAAACGAGAACT
Organism: Andricus grossulariae; assembly: GCA_011634705.1. Lineage (NCBI taxonomy): Eukaryota > Metazoa > Arthropoda > Insecta > Hymenoptera > Cynipidae > Andricus > Andricus grossulariae. The sequence continues at coordinate 17,199 of JAABKJ010001854.1, forward strand.
TTGAACAGACATAAATATTGCAAATATTTTGCCAGCTCATTTGTTTTCTTTTTATTGAAACTGATATATGTAAAATCTAGCATTTCAATGATAGGTGGATTACAATAAGTTTAAAATTAAAGGGAACTTTTGACAGCTGGCTTAAACCAAAATTCCACAAAGTATGAAGGCTTATAATAGAAACGGATGTACCCATTTCCACTGTGTGTCATCGAGCGAGCATATATCCTTTAGCCGTTCATATAGTAAAGCTGTGTCTTCTCTAAAGTCCAAGATTTCTCCAATAACTGAAAGTTTATTTTCGGCTGTTTCTTCTTACACTTGCATAGACCGATCGCCGTTCAATGCCATCGCTGTTTCAAAATACCACGCAGTCCCAAAGCTTCACACTTTTGCTAATATTTCTTTTATACACATTCATCCCAACGGGAATTTGACGACATATTATTTTGTGATACATTTTTCCGTCTTTCTTCGTTTTCTATTCTAAAAACCTACAAGTTTAAGGCTAAAAAAAGCATTCACCTCTAACAATTATTTGTTATTTATTGAAGAATAAGTCTTAAATTTTATTGAACAAGAAATTTTTCTCAAAGGTATTATCAGGCAATTTGTAATTACATTACAAAACTAATTATCTGAAATGGCCCCTAAACGAAAATACACAAAACATACACCATTTTACGGTTTCGTAAACCCGGGCAGAAACTCTTATAGTTTTGGTCGGGTGTCCATCCATCCGTCGTACTTTCATGCAAAAATACTGCCATAAATTTTCTTTCATTTAAAAAAAATTGTTCGAAGGTTCCGCCAAGCAGTTTTAGGTTTGAAAATGAATTTTCTTAACTTTCTGTTTAAAAAAATACCAGTTCAAGACTGAAAAATGGTTTTATTACTATAATGTTAAATTTATGGAAAGTATTTCTTATTTATTAGAATACGAAAATGTGTAATTTCATTACAATTAATGGTCTGAAATGGCCCCTAAACATTTTTTTCCCTGATTGTACAAGATTTTTCTACAATATAAAGAGAATAATCTCTATAATGAATTAATTTAAGATAGATATACCGGGTAACATAAAAAATCTTGAATTTCGAAATATACCAAAATTACACATTTTGTATATAGTTTAAAGATTTCTATAGTACTTGAAGAAAGATTTTGTGACTAAAATTGGCTAAAAGTGACTGATGTCATTAATTAAATGTAACTAATTCTCTTTTGAATGTAGAAGAATAAAGGCATATGAGAAGAATTCGATTAAATTCAAAAAAATTCAAGTGAATTGAAAACAATTCAAAAATATTACAAAAATTCATTGAATCCATTAAGTTTGGATTGAATTTAGAAAAATTACAGGGAATTCAAAAAAATTTGATGAAATGCCTAAGAATTCAAGGTGAGTATTTAACAGACTTTAGGGTAAATTAAAATAAACTAAAAAAAAATCCATTGACTTCAGTAAAACTGAAGTGAATTTAGAAGAATTCAAGGTAATTCAAAAAAATGCAATGAAATTGATAAGAACCCAAGATGAATTTAAAGTAATTCAGGGTGAATTAAAAATAATTCAAGTGAATGTAACAACATTTTTAAAATTAAAAAAAATTCCATTGGATTTAGATAAACGGGAGTGAACAGAAATCTGATAAAATTCACAAGAAATCAAGGTGAACTTAAAAATCTTCAGAGTGGATTAAACAAATTTAATATCCTAAAAAAAGCCATCAAATTTAGTGGATTTTATTTTAAATTCGATTTTAATGTACTGTTCGTAGCCTATTTAGACGTTAATTAAGTCGTTCAAACCTACCCTTCCCATATTTTCCCTCCCCTCACTCTACGCTGGACCCCCCTCCCCCTTCACAAAATTCTTCATCCTCTACTTCCTCCTCCCCTCGCTTAACAAGCTGACACTTGCATTCCCCAGCCATCATTCCCCTCTACTACTCACCTTCATATCGAATCATTTCCCCTACTTCTCCTCACTCCCCTCACTACCCCGCCCCAAACTTCCTATCATTTCTCCTACTTTCCCTCCATTCACTTCAGTAGGAGTAGTGAGGGGAAGTGAGAAGAAATGAAGAGAAGGGAAATGGAGGAAATGAAAGGAGACTCATTAGGGGATGGGAAATAGAGAAAATGGTGGGAGGGAATGTAGAGAAAATGTGGGGGAATTAGATGAAGTGGGGGAAATGCTGGGAAATGAGAAGAGGGTTATTAGGGAAAGTGGGAGGAATTAGGGAAGAAGTGGTGGAAGTGAGGTGAAGTGAAGGGACGGAAAGTAGGAGAAATGATAGGAAATTTGGGGCGGGGTAGTAACGGGAATAAGGAGAAGTAGGGGAAATGATTCGATATGAAGGTGAGTAGGAGAGGGGAATGATGGCTGGGGAAGACAAGTGTCAGCTTGTTGAGCGAGGGGAGGAGGAAGTAGAGGATGAAGAAGTTTGTGAAGGGGGAGGGGGTGAAGTGTAAAGTGAGGGGAGGGAAAATATGGGAAGGGTAAGTTTAAACAACTTAATTAACGTCTAAATAGGCTACGAACAGTACATTAAAATCGAATTTAAAATAAAATCCACTAAATTTGATGGCTTTTTTTTAGGATATTAAATTTTTTTAACCCACCATGAAGATTTTTAAGTTCACCTTGATTTCTTGTGAACTTTATCAGATTTCTGTCCACTCCCGTTTATCTAAATTCAATGGAATTTTTTTTAATTTTAAAAATTTTGTTGCATTCACTTGAATTATTTTCAATTCACCCTGAATTACTTTTAATTCATCTTGGGTTCTTATCAATTTCATTGCATTTTCTTGAATTACCTTGAATTCTTCTAAATTTACTCCAGTTTTGCTGAAGTCAATGGATTTTTTTTAGTTTATTTTAATTTACCCTAAAGTCTGTTAAATACTCACATTGAATTCTTTAGGCATTTCATAATTTTTTTTTGAATTCCCTGTAATGTTTCTAAATTCAATCCAAGCTTAATGGATTCAATGAATTTTTGTAATTTAAAAAAAAATTTTTTTAATTCCCTTGAATTTCTTTTAATTTAATTGAATTCTTCTCATATGTCTTTATTTTTCTACATTCAAAAGAAAATTAGTTACATTTAATTAATGACATCAGTCACTTTTAGCCAATTTTAGTCACAAAATCTTTCTTAAATTACTATAGAAATGTTTAAACTATATACAAAATGTGTAATTTTGGTATATTTCGAAATTCAAGATTGTTTTGTGTCACCCGGTATATCTATCTTAAATTGGTTCATTATAGAGATTATTCTCTTTATATTGTAGAAAAAATCTTGTACAATCAGGGGAAAAAATGTTTAGGGGCCATTTCAGACCATTAATTGTAATGAAATTACACATTTTCGTATTCTAATAAATAAGAAATACTTTCTATAGATTTAACATTATAGTAATCAAACAATTTTTCAGCCTTCAATTGGTATTTTTTAAAATAAAGAGCTAAGAAAATTCATTTTCAAACCTAAAACGGCTTGGCGGAACCTTCGAATAATGTTTTTAGAATTAAAAAAAATTTATGGCAGTATTTTTGCATCAAAAGAAAGAAATGTAGGGGGTATAGCGTTTGACAAATTAAAAAATTCACATTTTTATTGGGTACCCTAGTGGAGGTTGAAGATTCATCATTTGAGTTACAAATTTATTTCTTTGTTAAGAAATTTAACTATTTTGTTGAAATTTCTTCTGGTTTATAATTAGTCTGTTTTGGTTGGGGATTCAACTAATTTGTTGAAGATTGTTATTGTTTGGTTTTATTCAACTGTTTTTGATTTAAACTTGAAACATTTTTTGGCGGAACTATCAACTATTATACTTTTCGTTGAGAATTCTTTTGTCTATCGAAGATTCATCACTTCAGCTGAAAATTTAACTATTTTGTTGAAAATTTCTTTTTTCTTCCTTCAAATTTTTTGCTTTAACTGAAAATGTAATTCTTCCATTTGTGGTTAACATTTTTTTTTAATTTGAAAATACAACTATTTGGCTGAAAATTCATGTATTTTATGTATGTCTTACCTAATTTGTGGATGAGTCCTTTTCAAATTCTGTATAACTGTTGTCAGTGAAATGTTTAAAATAAATTTAGAAACAACTTTTTTTGCATTAACATTATTGATTTCTTACATGTGAGATTGTTTTTATACATAAAAGGAAAATTCAGAACGGCCAGAGAAAATGAAAAATTGCTTGGGGACAATTCAGGAAATTTCAAATTTGGGATTTAATGGCAACCCTGATTAAACTTAACATCTGAAAACTCTTTACGTGAGACTCTACACAATGATAATAATCTATACAATGTAAAATAATTAATTTTTTAAATAAATATCATTATGTAGAATCCCTGCGTTTAGAGTTTTCAGATATAGAGCTTAAGTTGGTAGAATTGCTACCTACCCAGGCATGTGCATGATGATATTTTTATTGCGATCGTATTTCTCAATTGTGAAAATCTAATAACTTTAAACTCAGAAAAAACCTTGCAATAAATAATAATATTGAAAATTTTCTCCTCTATAATTCTTATGCAAAATTAAACATTTGTTTTCTTTTAAATAAGCGTTTTTAAGTTTATATATTTGTAAGCGCAAGGGCATGCAAGCCTTAACACTTTGAAATTATTCATAAGTTTAGAAGGAACGTATCAAATTTAACACTCTTCATTGAAGAATATACTTGTTTTTGTATTCGTATAGAACATTGTATTTTATTTAAATTCAAAACAACGATAATTCTCAATTAGTTGAAAGCGTCTAAGTTGTTTACCTCCAAAGTAATTGCCTTGAAAATTAAATAAATTCAAATCCGAAGCCTTACGAATTAGACAATTTTCATATGCGAACCATTCAAAATTAACACTTTCAAAGTTGAAGTCATACATATTTAAGAACTTTTATTTCTAAACTACAAAACTTGACAAAATGTAGTACTGAGCATTCTAAGCTGAACATTTCCTCATTTATTGTTTCAAATTCAAAATTAAAGATTATTATCTCTGTTACGTAAAATATTTAAAATAATTTTCAAAAATAGATTGAATTACGTATCTGGAATCTTATCCTTATAGTTTGAGGATGTTCTGCACGGACTGTCATGCTCAAAATTAATCAAATTTTTATTTTTAATTCTAATATCAAGAAAAATAGACCTTTAGAGAAATGAAAATGTAAAGTTTTTAAGAATGGTTATACCGAATTTCGTGTTTATTTTTCCGTTTTAGAAAAAATTCATAATTCTCACACAATATTTTACAATTTAAAAATTGTTACAATTACTCAATTGTAATTTTTGATATCTCACTTTATTTCTCAAGGTATTCTTTACAATTCTATTTATTACGTCTTTATGGAAATTATGTTATTTAGGAATTATACGTACAGTTATTTATTTTGCGAATTTATCAATTTCCTATATTTCTGAAATGGAAGGGAAAAAACAATAATCCAAATAACCAAGTACAAAGTCAGTCTTAATAAAAATTGTTTATCTTCAAGAAATATGATATCATTATCTCTGAATAACAATATAATTAAAGTATAATAATTGCATTGTATTCTGTATTTGATATTTTTTGTCGTTAAAAATATGAAGCAGCATTCAGAATTTTTCCAATTATTTCTAGGCAGGTTCTCAACAATAAAAATCTTATAACAATTAAAGATCTATATTGAAAAATCGAAAGATGGCTCGAAATATTCGTCTTTGTTTGGTTCAATTCGACGTTTGATTCTACTCTTTTTTGGGGTTCCGCATTGGTGAAGTAACCGGACGTTACGTTTTCGACACCATCTACTTGCTTTGAAAGTTGAAAATGATTCACTTATTACAAGAATTTTATTTTCTTATTATGAGGATCAACATTAAAGGTGGAAATTGAAGAATATAGACATAAAGATGGTAATCTCGGCATGAAAATTGTCAGGCAGCACTTACGGGTTTATCTTATAAGATTATTTACTTTTAATCAGAAACAGAATCACCGTAGTTTCGAGCTGGTGACAGGATGATTATCAAGTTGACGGAATCCGGTCTCATTGATCATGAAATTAATACAAAAAAGAAGAAAGATCTGGAAAAGCTGGTTACTCCACTTTTCCGAGAAGTCAAAACACTCTCGCCTATATAAAAAAATATGGGAATGCAATTTCAGGTAAAGAAGGATGCTTTCACTAACTGTTTAAATAAATTTGTCTTTTATTTTCAGTTGAAATTCAGTAATAGAATTCGTAAAAAGATGTAGTTTTTTTTACTACAAAATTACTTTGAGTAAGGAAAATTTGTATAATACTTAATTTGTTTTGCACCGACAATTTTACATAATTGTTGAATTATTTTATCGCATACAATCAAAATTAAGAATGCATAATAAATTGAATAAAATTCAGTCAGAAAGAAGTATGTTTTTTAGTTTATTGCAGCAGGTAATACGAGTATGGCTCAGTTTTTGTAATAATTATTATAAAAACTGTGATCTATCATTCCCTTATTATTATTATCTTATCAATTATCCAGTAAATGTATAATTTCCAGAAATAATCTTCAGTTTTGCAAATACTTATTGTAAAAATGGTTAATTATCGTTCCCTTATTATCAATATCTTATCAGTTTCCAAGTAAATGTTTAATTTCAAGAATTAATCGTCACGTGTGAAAAATTTGCAGAGGTTTGCACAAGTGATTTAAGCACTTGTAATTTACCTCTGAAACGGTTGCATGATACGCCGTGCCGCTGCGTTCAGTTCCGGATGTTCCGGTTACTTCCGTTGGTCACGAGTCGACTTAACGATTTCGCGGCACATATCCCACGAAAATCGATCACTATAAGCATAAACAGCACCAGTGAACAAGTTCGTGTGCACCTATTTCAAGGCTGTTTTCACCGCGAGGTAAATGCAAACGGGATGCATCGTGGCATGCGCCAAAATGTGAACTCGAACACTGGCGGTGAATACGAGTGCAGAGATCGAGGAGGATAAGAAGGTGCAGGAAGAGGAGGATGCGGAGGAGACGAAGGAAGAAGAAAAGGAGGAGGAGGAGGAGGAGGAGGAGGTGGAGGAGGTGCGGCCACCTTCTTAAGTGAAAGCCATGCACGAAGAAGCTCCCTTGCCGCGAAGTGCCTCCCGCTAAGCCAAAGATTTTCTAAATAGCGCAGACTCTGGCCATGAGAGTATTGGGAACCTAGTGCGATATTTATATATACATTGTCGAGGTTAGAAATCAAGTCGAGTTGTAGTAGTCGCTTGTTTTTCAAACTCACGAATTTTGAAGGCTTTATACAAATTAGCGCTTATCAGAACATTCTTGAAGAACGAACAACTTCTGTGAAACAAGAATCTACAAGAATTCTTTAAATTTTATTCCAATTCGGAGGAATCTCTTGATCACACATTTTCCTTTTATTTTTCTTATGATTTTAAATTCAATAAAAGCGAGTTTGCATTTTCAAATTAGAAGTCACTTGTTACCTATGTGACTAAGTTGTTCCCTTCCAACTCAAAGTTGGTTTCCTATTTGAAAATGAGTAATCTAATTGAAAATGCATGCGAACGTGGTGCCCTCTAGATACAATCAAATGACTACTCGCTGGATAATAGAAGAACATAATCGAATAATTTGTCGCAATTCCTTGGCCTGCACTCTTAAAGGGCTTCATTTACATGGGGTTTGTGCGGAGTTCCATTTTACGACCAAAGGACTTAATTTTTGTGTGTACTATTTTGCACACGTAATCTAAATAGCACTCTTTTTTTAAGTACAGAGCTATCTTTTAGTAAAACTGGTCTTATTTTGTTTTGTAATCGAAGAAATAAAGTTATAATGCGCCTGACGTAAGGCAAACCAAATTACACTATCAGAGTCGCTTAATGATACCTTTCTCCGGCGCGTCTCATCGCGCGCGGCTCGCTTCGCTAGTAAGATTGAGCGCGATTATGGCGCGCTTCCTTCAGATTTCGCGCTTGAAAATGGGTTACCTAGCGCTTCGCGCTCGGATATTTATTCTTTGAACTCAGAATGCTTGAATGAAACTTTAGAAAAGCATCTTTTTTACGTAATTAAGTATATTTAAAGATTAAATTGCTCAAAGCTCTATGGGCTCTAAGGTACACATTCTCATCGTGACAATCGCGCTTCGCGCTCTATTTTTGGCAAAAATTTTTAACTGTATATTTATTTTCTAAGCTACCTTACAATAAAAGGCTACAATCCTTTCTTCAAACTTTCTTTTGTATGACGTGTTTTTATGCTAAAAAAAGGAATTCCTTATTTTTTCATAGCATTTTTTATGGATGAAACAAAAACTCAAACAACTTTTTCTCTAGATTTCTTCCGTATCTCACATCGTTTGGCTTACAATTTAAATTTTCTAATTTTTTCATAGTATTTTCGATAAATAAACCCCAAATTACGAGCTCTATTAAAAAATGGATAAACTAAGAATTATAGAAATTTTGAAAAATTACAATTGTCTTTTTAACTTTTTTCACGTATCTGTCGTCGTTTGATGTAAAATTGGAATATTCGATTTTTGCATAAAAATTTTCGATGCTTAAAACCATAACCGTTGGACAAGAAAGGCTGGTTAACGTACTCTTTCTTTATTTTAGGACCTAAAAAGAGTTTGCCAAAGCTCGATTCGATTCATTCACGTTCATTCATTTTTTCGAGAGTTATCGTTTTTACGGACGAACGGACATACAGACACCATCGCCAAAACTTGATTTTCGGCATCAGGGGGTTTCAAAACGTGGAGGTCCGTTGAAAAACTGATGTGTGAAATTTCAGATGATTCTAATAAATTCTCAATCATAAATGACGAGAATGTTAAAATAGCTCTGTACCTGAAAATTGCTAACTCTTTAGAGTAGGCATGAAAAATATTAGACAAAAATATTAAGCCTTTTGGCCGTAAACTAGAATATCAAATTTGCCCCATATAAATGAAGCCCCTTAAGAACTTTTTAATATAAAAATCTCTAGACCTCGGTCCGAATCCGAATCGTTGAATAACCCCTTCACACTAGGGTCTAAACTAAAAGGTTTAAAAGGTTCGATGTTTTTTGCACCATTATTTTAAATATTTCATTTACAACATATGAATAAATATTTGGCTATTAAGGTATTAATTATATATTATTCTTGAAATATAAAAGCTTCAAAAAATATTAATTGCTTTTCGTTCTAATAATTTTTATATTCTTTGAGATTTCTCAAAATAGCCGGACTTACTGGTTTATTTCGTATCACATAAGAAACAATTCAAATCGAATTACAAACATTATAATGCAATTACTAAGTACATATACTAAAATACTAAAAAAGAAGAATGTTTCCCTTTTCATGCATTTTTATCAACAAATACAAATTGCGATCAACGGGGTAATTATGGATCAAATAGGTTTTAATTTTTTTGGCGGCTATAGTAAACTTTGGAGACATTGCACTAGGTCAATTTGCGGCGTGAAGTGTGCTCAAAAACGTCTACTTGGATCTTTTGGAATGGAAAATGCCGCACTTCCACGAGAAACTTATTATGGAGCAAATTGAAAAAAAATAAAGTTTATAAAATATAAAAATTATGTGTAATAAATATTCGGGACCCTGCGGATTTTTTATATAATATATTAATATTTTTGTGCCAGAATATGAAAAATAGAAAAACTATATAATATGAATAAAAGTCTATACAAAAATATATTGCAAATAATATTAACCTAATGGCAAAATATAAAAAGTATTTACTAGACATTTTCAAACGATTATCTGTCTTATAAGTTGCAAAATGTGTAATATCTAAACAAATATTTCCGTATGATCTGGATCCAAGGAAACAAATTTTACATACTTTTATTAAGAAACAAAAATTTCGACCTGTAATTACCCAATTGGGAGTGTAAATATGGATCAAACTTTGATTATTAATAATTTCGAAGACAAATTTTTCGTTTAAATGAAATTTTTAGGATATCCTCAGAAGTCCCTTAAGAATAATTATATATGGTGCCAAAAAAATGGATTACATTTTCTGAATTTATTTATTATCAAGGTGGAAGTGCAAAATATCATAAGTATCAACTGGATTTTTGTTTCACCGACCGAGATTGACAGTCACAATTATTAAACGTAAATCATTCACTTAATTTTTGCAGAACTCGATGACTGCTTCCAATCAAAGGAATAAGGGCCAGTAAAGCATGTTTTTGAGTCCAGTGCCCAGAATCAGAAAAATATTTTTTGTGGAAATAAAAAAAAGGTTTGAACCAGCTTGTTCTGAATTTGAACTTTGAAGATTTAAATGGAAATTTTCGACAATATACGGAATTTCTATTTTTTATATCATTTGCTTCCTTTAACTTTTTATAATGAAAAATAAAGTACTAAAAATTAGTATTCGAAAAAAGAAAATATTTTGCATGTTGTTGAATAAATTATATTGTTTTGATTTAGGTCAGAACTGTTTAATAATAACTGATTATATATTATGTTCACAAAAAATATTATTTCGATATTATATACTACCATTCTAATTACAGGGCTTGGACTCACGCCACTAATGATACTATTTTACATTTTTTTCAGCGATTACACTATTTTAAAAAAATGCCAGTATGCCACTGTTTTCTCGAAATTGCCTGCTAATTCGACTATTTATGCATGCATCTTTTTAAAATATTTCGAACTTCTTCCCTGATTGGCTAAAGTTACATGTAAAGTAGAGAAATATGTGCAAACCGGAAAATAGCCCCAACGGCTAACATAAATATATCAAGTTTATCCATAATTCTGTTAGTTTATCTATTTATCATTTATATCTTAAGCCGCGAATGAAGCTTCATTTTCGACTTTTTCTAACAAACAATTTTCCAAAATTGCACTATTCTAATTTGCAAAACTTATTGGTTGAACATTTGAAAGTCGTAAAACGTTCGAAATCAAATAAATTCAAATTGGATTATTAAAAAATGAATAAATGTATTTGTTAATCGAACTGTTTTAAATTTGTATGATTTCCTAATGAAAACCTTAATTAATCGAAATCAATCAAAATAAAAACTAATGTGTTTCTAAAGAATTAAAAGCATTTTAAACATGTACAAATTCCTGAGATTTAAAAATAATTCAAAATTAAATTTCTCTTGGAGGACATTAAATAATTTTTTCGGAATTAGTAAATTAGAAATTAATGTTCAAAGAGTTTCTGCATTTTTAAATTATATCCTGGAAAATATCAGAATTTTGTAGCAACCCTGGTACAATAAATTGAATTAATAAGTTTCATACAAAATTCCATCAAATTTTAACAACACTTTAAAATAGCACTTCTATAAGTTAAGTTTAGCATCTACTTATCAATATAGGATTTTTGCTAGAAAAAAAATAATTTAAGTTATTACACCTATTGTTTATTATTCTATGTATTTTTCTATCGTAGTGTCTAGGCTCACCGAATTTCGGTAAAACTTAGACTGGGTCGTAAAGAAAGAAACTGGATTTCCAAAACAACCTAGCATTGAGAAATTTCATTTTGGGTCTCCTATTACCTGTGCTCAAAGTTTTGCAAAAATCGAATTTCTTCTTGTAATCTACATAATATGACAAATTTTCAAAATTGTTGTAAGATTTCAATATTTTCATTTTTTGTAGGACAAAATCTTATTTTTGTAAATCTCAAAAAACTATAATAATTTTTAGAATGTTGGCCAACCATCCTAAAATTTTGTGGGGCATGTAGAAACTTTATTGCACTAAAAAATTTAACTAAAACAAAGATGAGATGATTTTGGCTATGAAAATGGCCAGACCATGAATTGATTGCTTCTTCAAGTAGCTAAGTCTTCTCAAGTTTTTGTAGGTAAATTTTGAGCAGGCTCAGCAAAATTTGTGTATAGTTTGCAAAGTTTTTAAACATTATTTTAGTTTCTTGAGGTTTACAAATATGAGATTTTGTGCTATGAAAACAAAAAATATTGAAATCTTGCAAGATTCTTCAAAATTGTACATAAGTGGAGAGCCACACATAACAATCTTGTGAGACTCTCCACGTGGGGTGATCGCTAGAGAGATTGATCAGCAGCCTGGGTCGGAGCAGTGTTGCGGAATGAA
>JAABKJ010001855.1:0-29339 GCA_011634705.1 Andricus grossulariae
AACATTCACGAGGTTCTCTCCTTTCAATGGCTATCAAACACAAAATAAATGACCCAGCTTGCTCAAAATTTAACAGTTGTTTATTCATAGGTGGGGTTGACAGGATCAGTGGGGCATTTAAATTTACTGCGCAAAAAAATTCAAAAAGCCACTGACTTATTAAACAGCCCTTGCATTTATTTATATAAAAATGTTTTGAAATATTTATCATATTTCATATAACATGTAAACTAAGTGAATGCTTTCATACACAAAAATCATATTACATATTTTTCTATATTTCTGAGGCAGCACTTAGAATCATCCGATCGAGTTTTTCTATGGGTCAAACTTCATTATTTGACCAATCTTTGAAAAAATCGAAGTGTTTTCGCTTTTGAAAAAATTCTTTTTCACGGAATGCCCTATCCTTCATTTATTTAACTGCTGTTTTGTACTTTTGGCACAGCTTTTACGCGAAGTGTTCTCAAATAATTTGGAAGAAAAGCCTAGCCTCTCTATGAGCGGCTTCTAATGTACATACATATTTATAATAGGTCGTTCATGGAGTGTCAAGATTTTTTGCCTACGTTTCAAATTATTGTAAAAAGTTGACTTATATCCTTCATTATTACAGAAGCATATTCAGCTCTTCACAGTCATCAAATTCGAATGCAAGCGTATAAGGTGCCACCACCAAAGCCATATAGAAAGCCACAAAATCTACGCGAACTGCATATGAAAATTCCCTTCAGAGTCCAGATTACAGTAGATGAACATCCTCTTTTCCCTGCCTTTGCAATACATCCTTATATCATAATGGCGCATTATAGCCTTTTCCCTGCAGTGTATGGTGTTTCATCATATGAGGAATATTCAGAAAAACTCATTCCTGCGTTGAAAAGAGATGAAATCGTAATCCCAGAGTTCGATCTTGTCCTGATTGAACTTAAAGAACCTATCCTGTTAACAAAACCTGTTCTTAATGGTTTACATGCTGCAGGATTTCTCGGGGGAGCTATTAGTCGTGCCCGTGCTGAGGCAGAAAAGATAATTGTTCGTGAGCTAACTCCTCGCAACGCTCGAGCCGATTCCCAGATAGTATAGACTTTGATATGTACAATTTATTGTACTCCATCTTTCCACTTGTTAAGTGTAGAGGTTAAGCCTCAAATAAAGATACACATCTTCAAAATATTTCAATTCTTTTTATTTCGATTATTATTATTATTATCATCTCTAAAACAAGAATTTCCAAGGTCTACGAAAAAAAAAATTAAGGAAGAGGGTACAAAAGATGTCCACACTACATTTATAATTTGCATGTGAATAAATATTCTGAAAACATTTCAAGTTAATTAATTTTGGCTATGAGACCCTCCAGGTAACACCGTGATCTGACAATCACGTCATAATTAGGGAATGAAGCTGATGCAAAATATCAGTGATATTTTCCTCACTTCACGGAAAAAAAGTTCTTTTGAGAAGAAAAGCATCTTTTACGATATTGCTTTTAGTAATACGTTGCCAGATTATGAGGTCATTTGCATATAAACTTGCATAGTTGCTTTGTGTATTTGTATTGACATTGCTTTATAGCTTTTTATTGAATATTTAAGCTTTCTACTTTAGAAGTATTAATTTTTTATTGCTGTTGTTCAAGTTGTCTAGTGCCGAATTTTTGTTTGAAAAATACATGAGAACGAATACATATCATGGTACTATTTCTTTGGGAAGTTGCAATATTAAATCTCTTTTCTCGTATGTATACCATGTTTTTTTCACTTCAACGAGGAGTTAAGATAACAATATCCAACTTCAAGTCAAGAAATAATGCAAATCATCCATAGCGTAATAAGTTTTAATTTTTGAGAAATATAACTCCAACTTTTCATAAGCGTGATATTAGTAATTTTATGTTTTGACAAAAAAAAATTGTTTAATAGCGCGCAGGAAGAACTTCATGAAATCCTGTGAAATTACTAGTTTTATTTACCACAATACAAGAATTAATTGATATAAATCGAAGACGCAACGAATATTTTTGAACTTTGCCCTGTTCATATAAAAGTGTGATAAAAGCAAAGAGTTTAAAAGACGAAACATTTTTAAGGCTATTGGTCATCTCAATCAGTCATTTTGAGTATACACTTACAAGGTTCTTTTTCATTTTATAATTACCTGGCAGTACTTAGCGATATTTTGGGAATCTTTCTGGAAGCTCAATAGTAGCAAAGAAAATGTTGATCAACAACTTCAAGGACACCCTCAGCAGTTCTGTTTGTTTGAGGCATACAACAATTTCCAAATGCCTGTACATTTATTTTCTTTCCGTGAAAAAAGCTAAACAGGAATTCTCGAGTAGTGTATATTTAATCTCTCCCATTTACGGATTTGAGTGCTTTCGCTTCCTGTACATATATTTACATTCCATCCTTAATCTAACTTAACCTCTGCTTATATTCTAATGTTTCGCCTTACTTATAATAATAACAATAATCTTAATTCTACAAATGAGCGACCTACCAGGGCTTTCGTTTCCTCTTACCATAAAAATATATTTTTCACGGTTTCGAAATAAACTTTTTGCTATTTGCTTTCCTTTAATAGGATTACCCATCAATATCAATCTTCCTCTCCCGTACACCTCTCTAACACATGTGCCAGTTACTCCATTTCGTATCCACATACTTCGCACGGATTCTTCTTTTCATCCATCCAGTATCTACAAACTCTCACTACTTCTTCCATTCTAAGCCGTAGCACCCTATTCCATTTGTCTTCCTTTTTTATTTTTTGTAAATATTCTGGTTCCGTCAACCCTTTGCCCATTATATACCATCTTTTGTACCTCGAATCCATAATCTTCCTCCTCGTCTTTTCTCCTTGTCTTACTAATAGCTCTAATCCTATATTCTGCCAATCCAAAGCCCCTTCTTGTATATCACAAACCCACCTCATTTTTTTCCTCTCTTCCTCACATTTTGAATTTTCCAAATTGCCTCTCATCTCCTTGTACCGAACTTCGTTCAAGCAAACTTGTGCTATTCTGTTCCCCTCTCCACTTCTCAGCTTCTAATCAAATCTCCAGGCTCTCTTAATTTGTATAGTTACCATTTTTTCCCTTCCTATTTCTTCCCTTAACATGCATCTTGAGCAACTGCAACTAACCCCCATTACCCAACTCAGAAATCTCTCATGCATGCAAGCGACACCACCTGCCCTGTCATTCACTCCTCCAGTCGCACTCCTCCTCTCCAGATCTTTTTGCAGATCTTCCACATCCCCTCTATAAACCCTACTCCTCCATACTTTATCGCTTCGTTCTCCATACCATCCTCTCCTGAAGCATTCTGTTTTTTTCGTCTATCTATTGCCTCATCCACTTCTTCTATTGTTCTTTCGTTCACTTTCTGCATTTCTTCCTGGACTCTCCCTCTATTTTCCCCTTTGATCCTATTTTGTTCTCCCCCTAACAGACCTTTGAAATAGTCCTTCCACTCACCCATTTCTATTTCTTCATTCACGCCCTTTCTTCCTCCTCTTTCCCTATTTATCACATCCCAAATCCTACCTTCTTTGACCGCTTTTTGTACTTCTTCCTTGTATTTCTCCTTTTCCCTTTGCTTTTTTCTTTTCAGCACCCTCTCCTGTTCTCTTTTTCTCCTGTTGTAATCCGCGTTCTCCATTTCTCTTTTCCTCAATTTTCGTGCACATTCTTTCATCCTCTCTTCACTCTCCCTGCATTCGTCGTCACACGAGCCTCTTTTCCCCTCTTTTCTTTCTTCTTTTGTACTTATCTCATCCCTTACCTTCTCAATCGACCCTTTCAACCTTTCAATCAACGAGTCTACTCCCTCCTCTTTTTCATACCTCAAATTCTCCTTATCCATTTTTTGTTTGAACTCATTTGATTTATCTACCTCCCAGACTCCCAATTTCGTTTTTCTTTCTCCACCTCTTTCCTTTCTCCCTCTGCTACGCTTACGGACGCCACCATTTAGTGTAGCTATTACCGGGAAGTGCTTGGACCCTATCTCATTCCCCACATTCATATTGCTATCATATTTCTCATTCTCTTCTCCGCCAGGATGTAGCCTATTACTTTTTCATCCTCATCTATGAATGTGTTATCTCCTGCCTCATCTCCTTTCATATGACCATTACATATAAACCATCCTGTTACTCCTATTACGTCTAGTGACCTCCTCCCCTCCCGGTCTGTCTCCCTATGCTTGGAGCTCCTTACATTGGCCTCCTTTTCTTCATCCCAAATCCCTTTCCTTTGCTCGACAGTCCAGGCATTCAAGTCACCTCCTATCAATACCATTGTTCTATCCTTTTCCTTCCTGTCCTCCTCTGTTCTTTCTCTCTTACCGCCGATTCTTTCCTCACCCCTGAGACCATGCCACCTATCCGTCTACCTTTAACGTGTCCGTCACTTAAAGCTTTTTAGAGAGTTCCTTTTATTGCTTAAATGTGTCTTTTGACAAGGCATTATATTGTGGGTAACGTGGACTTCATGCTTTGTGTTTGAAGTTCCACTCTTCAGCAAATTCTTTGAATTTCCTGCTCTTGGATTGCGGTCCGTTTTCTGATCTGACAATTTTCGGAGTACCGAATCGAACAAAATTAGACTTGAAAATTCAAATTGTCGATTCACTAGATTCATCTTTTAATAAGCCAAATTCAAAATATTTCAAAAGGTAATCAACAACAATTAGGTATGCCCTACTATTAAATTAAAATAAGTCAGTACCTTTTTTTTTCATTTATCAGTAGGAATTTCGCTTGTGATTAATTCCTCTTTCGAATTACTTCTTTGGTATCTCTGATAAACGCAGGTCGAAATTTTTTTTTTGATTTGTTTCGATATGTATGGCCAGAATAATATTTCTCGCGCTCTATATCGCACTCTTAATTTTTCGGTTATATTCCAGTCTCATTTTTGGAGTCTTAACGGTATATCATTCATAGGTTTTATTATAATAGGAATTGAAGGCTTATGTTACGATTCAACAATTATTTTTTTAACCAATAGTGTATCATCTAAACCTTTCACAGCCGTGAACTAGTGCATAGTTCTCCTTTTTAATTCTGAGCCATGCTTTTTCAAATAGTAGTGAAAGCTTAAGAAGCATAAGCAACTGGACAATCATTTTGCAATATGAGGGCTGTTTGATAAGTCTGCGACTTTTCGACTAAAAGATTTTTTTTTCGGCAAACGAGCGTTTTACATAATCTCCTTTTAGCTCGATACATTTAGTTCATCTTTTCTCTAATTTTTGTATTCCTTCCAAATAATAGGTTTTCTCAAGGCCATCAAAATAGGCGTTTGTTTTGGTGATGACCTCTTCATTCGACCCAAATCTCTTAACGCCCGGCCATTTCTTCAGGTTTGGAAACAGGAAATAGCCGCAGAGGGCTAAATCTGGAGAATATGCTGAATGAGGTAGCAGATGAGGTAGCCCAATTCATGGATTTTTGCCATCGCGACTACACACGTGTGCACCCTTTAATTGTCCTAATGGAACAGCACTTTTTCCTTCGACAAAAACGGTTGTTTTTGCTTCAAATCAATATCGAATCTGTCAAAAGTTGTAAGTAATATTCGCCGTTGATCGATTTACCCTGTTGAAGGTAATCGATGTGAATGATACCGCGTGCATCCTAAGAAACTGTGGCCATGACCTTGTTGGCCGACAGACCCACCTTAACCTTTTTTGGTGCACGTTCACCCGGAGGAACCCACTTTTTTTATTGTTCCTTGGTCTCTAGTGTGTTGTGCTGGATCCATGTTTCGTTCACGGTTAGGAAACAACACAAAAACTCGTTCGTATTGCGGATGAACATAGCCAAATACTCCGTTGAAGTGGGCACACGGTTGCGCTTATGGTAGAATGTGAGCGATCGCGTCACCCATCTCGCGGATAGCTTTTTCTTGTCCAAATATTCATTTAAAATGTGATATACCTGCTCAGTCGAGATGCCTACAGCCTCAGCCAACTCACGCACTTTCATTCTCCTATCGTACAATATCATTCCATGGATTTTATCGACGATTTATAGCGTGATGACCTCTTTTGGGCGACCTGAACGTTCCGCGTCACTTGTGCTGGTACGACCACAACGGAACTCAGTAAACCACTTCTTACCCATTCAATTTGTTGGTACAAAGTTCCCGTAGTATTTATCAGGCCTTTCCTTGGTTTCAGTGATGGGGTTTTACGAAAAAAATAATGCTTAATCAGCACATGAAATTCACTTTTGCCCATTTTCGTTAACATTCACGAGGTTCTCTCCTTTCAATGGCTGCCAAACACAAAATAAATGAGCCAGCTTGCTCAAAATTCAACAGGAGTCGATTCATAGATGGCGTTGACGGGATCAGTGGTCCATTCAAAGTTACTGCGCAAAAAAATGTAAAAAGTCACTGGCTTATCAAACAGCCCTCGTAATACTGCTCCAATACCTGATTGACTGGCATCTAAAATTAGTTTGAAATGTTTATTTGGGTCAAAATATTGCAATACTCGTGCTTAAGTTAGATACTTTTTAACCTGTACAAAAGCTTAATCATGAATGATTGTCCAATCAAATACCACCTCGTTTTTTATTAGCTCGCGAAGAGGTGCTGTGATATTCGATACATTAGGTATATACTTAGCACAATATGTGATTACACCAAATAGTCGCACAACACCTTTTTTGTTTTTTGGTTTTTCCATATTGAAAATTGCATCAATTCTATTCTCATTTATCGCAATTCTATCTTTGGTGACGACGTGTTCTAAGAATGTAATGCTTGGCTGACTGAATTTACATTTTGCTAAATTGAACTTAATTCCCTTTTCCTGTGCTCGTTCACATATTTTTTTTTAAAATAGTTTTCATTTCTTGATCGTTTTCAGCACAAGTTAAAATGTTATCAATATAAATTTCTGCATTAGGGATATCCGCAAAAGTTTCGTTTAAGATTCAATGAAAATCTCTGGTGCAGTCTTAATACCATAAGGTAAACGATTGAATTTATATCTTCCGAATGAGGATTGAGAGGTGGTAAGCTTAGAGCTATCTTCCGATAATTGAATTTTCCAGAAAGTTTTAGATACGTCTAATATAGTAAAGACTGTCGTATTATTTACGTTTGATGAGATTTCTTTGAAAGTGGGCAAAGGAAAATGTTGTCTAAGCAAACACGAGTTTTGGTGTCGTGAATCTGAAGCTATTACCAGTTTTTCGTTTTCTCTCTTCATCAAAGTGAAAGTATCAACAAATTGGGTAGGTTAATTGATTTTCGAAATTATCTTTTTTTTCTCTAAAAAATCTAATTCCTCTTTAAAATCATTTAAGATTCGAAAAGGAACTTTTCTGCAAGGCTCAATTTTACCTGAGTAATCTTGTTTCAGCATGCAATCATAAACAAAATCAAGTTTTCCTATCCCTTGAAATAATTTTCTGTTAGAGTCTATTAGCTCTTTTACATAGTTATGTTCGATCTTATTTTCAACCGTGTGACTATCACATTATCTGTTTGGATTGTCGATGATCTACGCAAAATATTTGAATCTTTAACAGTTTTTAGACCTATAATCGAACTAGCGTCTACCTTTGTTGTGATAAACAATTCAAGCGGTACTTTAGCATTCAATGTTTGCCAAAGAATCTTGGTCTTACCTATAATCGGGACATTTGAACAGTCATAATAATTGGTCAGTTTAGCGCTTGTGTATTCAAATGGAACCTGTGGACCCACTTTTTGAAAATCTTCGAAGTCAATTACATTACAACCAGCACCTGTATCTAGTTTAAAAGTCATAGGTTTTGAAGTACCTAAAAAGGTTACATTTTCAGTCCAGCTTGAATTTATATTACCAATGCAAATTCTCACCAAAATAATAATGTTCATCTAAATCTACGTTCGATTCTGTTTCGCTATTATTTTGTAATGCAATATTACTACGGGTGTTTTTCCATACCTGAGCGAAAGGATTTTTTTTATTACATTCTTTATCAATCTTTCCAAACGCCGGGCAGTTCCTCGGTTGATGTCGGCATTTACACCTGCTACAGTTAGATGATGATTTGCAATGGACTTCTTGCTCTTTTGCTGCGTAATAATTTCCCTTGTTTGGCTGCTGCAATGACGTCATATTCGATGATTCTGGTTTTGTCTGGTTCGGCTGTCTTTATTTGGAAGGATTGGCTGATTTCATGACATTCTGCTTGTCTTGTTGATTTGCCAATTCAGCTGCTCTGCATATACGCATACATTTTTCTAGATTCATATCATCTTCACGTAGTAGACGATCTTTTATAGTTGCACTTTTGATTCCACTCATAATTCGACCTTTGATTAACGAATCTTCAAGTCCTATAGAAGAACAATCCAGACTCAGCCTTTTTGAATCTGTAACGAATTCTTATATTGACTAGTTTTCATTTTGTGTACTCGGGAAGAAAAGATGTCTGCAAACACTTTTATTTCTTTTGGGGACACAATATGTTTCGAAAGTTTGTATTACAGTATCGAAGTTATTTGCTTGAGCCTCTGGAATTGCAAATGTATCATAGATTTCCTGGCTTTCTTCTCCAATTGAGTGGAGGAGTATGGCAACTTTGCATCATCAGGTTTCGACACGCTCTCAGTTGCTTCCATGTAAATCTGGAACTTTTTTTCCACTTCCGCCATTTTTCTGATAAATTTCCATCAAATGTGAGAGGTGGTGGCGGTCTGAGAATAAGCGGATTTTATTGGACTAAGATAACATTTTGATTTTGTTTCAGTTCATCTCCATTATATATATAGTTACAAAATATATAGTTCACAAATCTTCCTCCTGCCTATTTAGGTTCTACGAATCTCTATGTCAACGACGACTGCGCCATGTGAAATATTTGTTTGGTGGATGAACTGAGTGATTACACATCTATTAAATTATTTATATCCATTGTGATGTTAACTCTTAGGTTGTCTGTACATAACTGACGGAGCGTCCATCCTTTGTACATTTTTGCATAACTTGATGACGGTGGCAGCACCTACCAGACTATGAATATTACATATATAACATGGATTATCATGAAATCTCAAATGGAGTTTATTGCTCACAAAGGCACTTTCATTCACGCTTATGGAATGCTTGTTAAATTCCCTTGGTTAGCGTCTTTGACGAATTTTTACATCTCAAAGCACCGGGGAAACTTATTTTAGTCAATGCTTCTCTTACATATCAGTGCATTGATATAATATGCTCTTTGAAAGTGCATTGAAAAGTTGAAATCCTTTTTAATTTTTAACAAACACAAGCCATTGTTCGCCTCTTTCAGGCAATTTAGCAGAATAATACATTTTTTAAACGTGCATAATAAATTCATTTCGCTCGTCTGGAGAAGTTTCATGATGTTAATTCCTAAAATAAATATTAATTCACATCGCTGAATCAGCTGACTTATTTATATCCATCAGAAAAGGAAACCAAATATAGTTGATTTATTAAAAAAGCATTTGAGGTGAGCATAAAAGTAACAACAATTTTATAATTTTTAATTCAGTAGAGTATTTTTGAATCAAAAATATATCTCAGTACAATAATTGAAATATGTAGATGAAGATATAAAAAAATTGTAAATAGAGTACACTGTAAAAAATTTCAGAAATTTTGTCACTTATTTTGAAGGTAAAATTTCCAACTTTGAATAGGAAAAATTATTTTCCTAGAAAAGTTTGAAATTTTGACAATACTTTGGAAAATTTTACTTTTTGAATAGAAATATTTCGATCGGTTACGGAAATTTCATATACATGTTTGGGAATGAAAAATTCCTACAATAATTGGGAAATTTCCCAATTTACTCTGAGAAAATTTCTCACTTCGATAGTAAATATTCTATTTGAATTGGAAAATTTGCACATAAATACGGAAATGAGAGAATTCCATACTATCTGGAAACATTTTCGAATTTCAGGAGTAATTTTACAAAACATTTTCTAGAAAAAATTTCTAGTACTACGTAGGAAAATTTTTTTCCATATAAATTAGCAATGTTTCTGAAATTCGATTTTTTTCGAAAAATATATCTTGTTTACTTGCATTGAAGTACATTTTTCACAGGCAAAAATGTAATTATTGAATTGCACATAATTGTCAATACATTTGAAAATTTTTAATTATGACTCGTAAAAATATTACGTTATACAATATTTTAAGTCACACGGGCGATCGCGCGGGCGGTCAGTTAACCGCCAACGTTTTTCCATGATTATCATGCTGTTTTCTCTACTTTTTGTGAATTATTTACAGCAATGAAAGCAAAGAAACTCTGATACAATTCGGCACACACCTCCTTTATCAAAATTCTTTATTCAGACAACATACAGTTAGGCATCAACATAATATAGATTCTAGCTTGAAAAATAATTTTTGTTCAACTTTTTTTCGGAAAAAATATAATTTTGTTCAATTAAACTGGAATAAAACTAGAATATACTCGTATATAATTGACACTTTAGAAAGGCCACTTGAAAAAAAGTACATACATTACTTGACACTTGTAACTTGAAACTACAATATAATCGACTTACGAGTAGGTAGGACAAAAAAAAGAAAAAAAAGGAAACTTTTGGACGGAAATAGCGGAAATTGCCGGAAATAGCGTATATGGGCTTTTCTGGAATCTATTCTGCAACGTATTGTAATACAATGGAGTATTACAGAAAGTTCGAGAATGTTATACACCCAGAGAAATGTTATGCTTATATTTGAGAAATTGTTTCGTTCACTTCGTGTTTATTTTTATTCGAAATGAAAGTATAACCTTCAAAATGAATTAAAATTTGTTTGCTTTTGTATAATATGTTTTCTCTCAAGTTAAAAAATAATTAGTTTAATATTATTATTCCACTATAAAAAAATTATTTCTTTAAATCTAATTATATTATTTTCAACATTCGTGTGCTCTCTAAATCTTATTCAATGAAATTTCATGAATTACTATTGGAATTTCTCTAATTGAATTCGAGAAAATTAATACATAAAGACTTAGTAGAACATTGTTAGTTAGATTAGTTGAAATTTGTATTTAGTAATTCGATAGAAGAAAACAACTAATTGCTTTGTGAAAATATAAGAATATATTTAGAGATGTATATATTAATGAAAAATGTTATAGAAATGACATAGGTGACTAATCGAAAAGTTAAATAAAATAATGCAATTGTGTAACATTTTCAACCTTGTAGAAACAATAAGAAGGCAATAATGTGAAACTTCTGAATCATTATCTTTGACCATACTACGCCACCTCTAGCAACACAATGTATTTACAAGTAATTGCAAATAAGGAAAAACTAGACTTATTTACATACTTATTCTATTTTACCTCAGCTTATATACATTAGAGATCATACCTTTAATGTTGGTACACTCAAAGAAACACAACGAAATTCAATAAAATACAACAGCATGCACCTGACAAAAATCACGTGCAACATTTGATATCGAAAAGAATGAGTGAAGTAACTAAAAAATTAGTTAATAGTTCCTAAATTGACTTTTGAAATGTTGGGGAGTTCAGTCGTCAAAAACCTAAACGGAGCAAACCCTATTGCACCTTAGCACGCCTTATTAGGCATTGATTATAATTAAACAATACATTTTAATTTTAGCATCAGTTCTTTATGGTTCTTTATGGTCTGAATAAGTTTTTTTTTAGATTTTTATAAAAAGAAAACTTTTTACTGAATAAATTGAGATAATAGGTAGTTTTAACGATTCACTCTCAGAGGGGGCGAATCATTACACCTCAAATGTTCGACTTACTCAAAGCCTATAAAAATGTTTTCCATGGTTATAAAAAAGTACGGTTACATGTCTGTATCCTACACTAAAAATTAGTACAAAACTAAACCAGACTATTGTAGTTAAAAGAAGAAAGAATTGAGAAGTGAAAAAAAAACTTTGTATTAAATAATAATATTAAAGCTATGAACGTTTACTAAAATATCTTTGTATCGAATAAGACGAAAAAATGGTAGTAATAAGGGAATAAACACTAATTATCTGTAACGTATGGAAATAACCTATATTTTATTTTTACATTGTTTAGTTATTATTGACTATATATGACTATAAGTATTAAAAAATAACTGTGCTTATATTTTGCATCATTATTCGTCAACGTAAAACATGTTTTGAATTTATTTACAATGTATTACAGCTGTAGCGGTTCGCCTCGAAATCTTAGGATTTAGGTTATTTATGAATAACTTAAAAACGATGTATAAAAAAAAACTTACTGGGAATGATTTTATTTTTCAACAGGAAGACTTTAATCAGTAGTATTTTCGTTATTTTGAAATTCCTTCTTAGCGAGATACATATAAAGTTCGGGTAGTCTAACCTTTTGTCGATGTGAGATGTTGACATTTTTAGCAATATTAGATTCTTACAAATCAATAGATACATATTTATTTATATGGGCGATAAAGAAGAGCCATTGCGTGATCTATTAAGCCCAAAATCAGTTTAAAAATAAAATTATTAAGGTTTTGATGATTTTGTTAAAATTATTTCAACGATTCGTCCCGTTTTAGGGTATTCATAAATATTAAATTAAACTTTGAAAGTGTTTTATTTTGATAACAATCATTATTGTTACAAACAATAAATGAAGTCCTTAAACTATGTAAAATTAAACTCGAGATTAAACTACTTACCACTAAGTGAATCAAATGAACATTTCTTGAAATAGCTAGATATTTTATAAATTATTTGATATAATATTATACATTTCGTACGTTTTCATTTTCGGCAGGTGTGCTTTATGTTACGTTTAGTAATGCCAATATCAGGGCGCACAGTGGGACAAAAAAAACCTCCGTGTACAAATTGATTTTTAGAAGACAATTATTACCCGATAAAAATATTTTTGGAATTATTTGGCTATTTTTCAGCATTTGAACTGTTCTGTGAACGTAATCAATTCCTAATGAAAAATCTTGAAGCTTTTTTTAGACAATTCGATAAAGATCCACTATTGTTATTGTTGATAATAATTTAATTAACATAGTCCTACGCAGTTTATACCAGATTTTGGCAAGTAATTCTGTGTCTTTAAGAAATCATCAATTGTTATGAACTGTTAGCAAGGATATTAATTCCGTGAAAATCCCGGTTTTTTATTTATAAATACATAATATGATGAAAGTTGGTTTAACCAATTGTTGATAATTTAGTGCAAATCAAGTGACGAATTATCAAAAAATTCAATACATTTTTTAATATTTGTGTTGATATTGAAGATTTTTTTCATTAATTACTTTTTGTTTCAAGGTATTTTTAAATGAATCCAAGTATTTGTCCAAAAACGATACACTTCAAAAATCGGCCGTAACAAGTTCATGATGAATTTTCTTGGAATTAATTTGTTTAAAGAACGGTAAAATCTGATGATAATTCTCTGCTGAAAATTAATTTGACCACGGACGTTCTTTTTGTCCCACTGTAGGGAAATTTTAAATAAAGGCGATAAAAGAAGCGACTTCTTTCCACGTGATGATGTGCAATATGTAAACTTTTTAAATAATTTGTTCGTAAATTTATAACTTATCTGTACTATGTTTATCAAATATTAGTCAGTATTAGATAGCTTTCGAAAATCTTTAATGAGAAAAATGATTTTTTTCTACGAAGAAATGTTCATTTGTGCCATTTGGTCATATTATTCGTTATTAGCAATAATAATGGTTAAATTTACGCTCAACTTTTGTCCTATAATATTAATGCTGAGGTAATATTAAATCAGTTAAATTAGAAAAAGCCCTTAGTGAACTAAAAAACATTTACAGTTGCGCATTTATTTAATAAATTGTTTCTTACAACTGTTAATTCAATAATTAATTAAAAAGATTGAATAAATATCTGTGTCAACACGTTTTTGATAGAATATATTGCAAAAAACAAAAATTTCCACGAATAAACGTTTCTTTGGGCATTAGTAAAATATAAGTACTTGTCATAAACAATTAAATATATTCCTTTCAACAATTACAAATCTAATATAAATTATGAGTCATTTTCTGTAAGAAATCAGTATTTCCAACATTTGTGTACTATACTGAAGTAGATGAGTACGTATGCATAAATTAAATTCAAATCAATAAGGAGTTTATACGTATGCAACAAAAAGAAGCGTAAACGAAAATTCTACTCGCTATTACGCTCTATTACGCATTATTGCGCGATGATTACACGTGAAGTGTAGGGTATGATATGCGACTGAATTCCCCCTTGAAGAATATGTATTCGTAATAATCTGTTTATTTATTGATATGTGGTTGAAATCATCAAGCTTGCAAATTCTGATTGTATGACTTAATTAAAATTTGTTTTCAAATAACTCTCACAAAGTAAAGGGTTTAAAACGAATTTTTATTAGTTTCAATTGCTCTATTTCAGTGTGACTACTTCATTAAATAATAATAATAAATACTTAAAAACTTGTTGATTGATAATTATTTATAAAAAAATTTGTAATCAAGGAACTTCTGATAAAGTAAACTTAATCTAATTAGATACAATTTATCTCTGATAAAAGGTATACTTTTTTTGGAAAATTCGACGTATCTTGTGGTGTTGCAGCGAACTATGAAAAACTTCTTTCGAAAACAAGAGGTTGCTGATAGTTCTGCCAGAGAGCGCTAGGTGCATAGGGCAGTTTATCTCACAATAGAAATTATTAGTTTTGTGATTAAACTTTAAATAATTTAATAAATACGATAAGTAAATTGTTTGAATTATTTTTTACTTTAAATAAATTTTTGTTTAAATGTAAGAAAATACTTCCTTCATTAAAAAAAATCGTTTGAACAACAAACTATATCGTTAAATTACATTTTTTTTAAATAACATAGCAATTTATGTAAATCAAAAAAAAACTTTTCTTCAACCGCATAGCAATGCACAGATTTCTTTGATTCAGAGGATTCTTTTTTATTGCAGAAACTTCATCTGGATGTGAAATTTGAGAACATCATTTGACTGTCAATAATATTCTGGTATTTCTGAAGTTCTATTACAGTTCTAGAATATTTTTGGCATATTTAGAATATTATGGAATGCTTTGGAATATAATAATTTTTAATGTTCTTAAACAGCCTAGAATCTCAGGGAATACTGTTAGTAAAAAAAATGCTGCTATTTTTATTACTATTCTAGAATATTCTAAAGTTTAATAAAGTTTTTCATGAAAGACCTATCTAAAATATTCTTGGAGAATACCGAATTGTCTAGAGTGGTTTAGAATTTTATTCAGCATTCTAAGAGTATACCCATATTTTGTTTAATGCTCGCAAAAATGGTATATTTAATTTAATTTCCAAAGCACCTTTTAAAATGAATGCTGAATAAAATTTTTCTTGATCCTATTGAATATATAAATCATAAAATAAATTTGCTGGTTATATATTTTTCTCTATTTTTATCCTCTGATCCACATAGAAACAGTTTTTGAACAATAATTTGCCCCAATTGCTATATTTAGTGAAATTAGCGTTTTCCATATTAGTCATAATCTTCTTATAAAGTACTTGTAAATTTGAATGAGGATAAATAAATGGTACTCGGAATAGAAGTCCTTAAGTTTAAAAATGTGGGCAAATGGTAATTTGCAAAAATGAAAATCAGGGTTCAAGAGAATTTGGGAAAATGAATATTAGTGAAAATAGAAATTGGAGAACATTCATGCGCCTCATAGACACCAAGAAAATTTTTATGTAAAGTTCATGAGTGATTAATTGCTACAGATCGCGCGTGTGATGTATAGCTCTCTAATTATTCAATACTTTTTCTACGGGAAGTAATTTGTGTATATAGAAAGTTATGGATTATCCTAACAAGTTTGGCGACTGGAGATCGTGGACACATGTCGATGCATTTATTACTCACCAGAGCGCCAGCTGGTAGTGGAGAATAGCCCGATTGGGCTGGGATGTGTCCCTCAGGAAGTTAGCAAAGTTGTAGTGCATCTTGGCGTTGTGGGGAAGAGACCTCAAGCCAGCCCTGCAAATTAAAAGGCCACTGAAGTCGTTAGACAAGGTCACGCCTCACCGCAAACTGACCTACCTTCTACTGTTTCTCACCTAGTTTACATAACATAGAAACTACTTTGGAAACTACTTTAAGATGTATGACTTACTGCCAAAGAAACTTTGGAAACTTTATTTTTAGAAGAAAGAATTCCAACAAAGTACTTATGATGATGCGCATACATCAGGGATCGAATCTGTTTACCTTGGACTCGCATTTAAAAGGGTTTGTAACATTTTTTATTTAACTGACTTTAATCTTTTTTTAAAAGAAGAGTTTGTTTCAAGAGTCTTTTAAATATTTCAAAATTTGTAATGGTCAGTCCCAGACCTGAATCATGAGTTTTTCCAATTTAGACCCAGACCTCATTGACATCATCAAGGGTCTGATGCAGAACCGAACATTTCTCTTTTCTTTAGGGTTTGTGTTGAATTGTGAGGACTCAGAAAATTTAAAACGTTTGAGATAGACCCAGAGCCATTGAAACTTTTCACCTCGAGCCTACACCATTTAAAAATGGTATCTGGACGTAAATTATATATTAGTTATTTATGATACTAGGATCCTAAGTCCTCTCAGCCGTAGTGCGGCGATAATGTGAATCACTCCTTAACTTTGCTTTACTACTTTCACTTTATCGTAAGTCGAGGACCTTAAGTGAACCTTTTATAGGTCTAGGCCTATAAATACTGTTTTAGGGGTCGTTTGCAGGCGCTAAAATCGCACTTATGATAAAATTGTGATAGAATAGTATATTCTGCTACAAGTTCAGAAAGTAGGTAATTCGACAAAAGTGTTAAATTTGCTGCACGATCCAGAGGTGATTCTCAGAGGCATTTCGAGCTAGTCGGAGGCAAGTCAGAGGTGAGCTGAAGACGAGCCGAAAACGAACTGAAGAAGAGTCGATGGCAAGTACGGTAGATTTCATGAGGGTTACAACTGCCTACTTTCAGTACCTGATGCACACGATATTTTTTGTAACAAATGCAGCGAATTTTTCATGTAGGGAACAAAAAAAAAAATTTTTCCGGAAATTTGTAGCATCCTAGATGACGAGAAATTTCAGAAATTTAAGACATCCAACGTCTTTTGGGAGAAATCTATAAATTGCCGAAAATTTAGGGAAAGTTAGATATTACCGGAAATTTCAGGTATTCACAAATTTTGATACATTTTCAGAATTTTCGGAAATTTTCGGTAATTTGTGGTAATTTATCGGTCATTTATGGTAATTCCCATGTACATCTTATAATGTCCGGTCATGACGGTAAAAGTTGGTAAAACGCGGTCAGACCCAAATATCTCCATCAGGAAAGTTTTTTTTATAGAGAAAAGTGGTTCACTTGTTAGGGCATACCCGATGCTAAACTTAGACAAAAAGTTTTTCGGTTCTAAATGTTTCAGTTATTCTCAAAGTAACAAAAATTCCAGAAAGCTGAGCACAGCAGACGACACTTTTGACTGTTTCGTGCGAATTTCGAGGAGAATTTGAAAATGGCACTTTACAAATTGACAAATTACATTGAAAAACTGTTGCATTTATTAAGCAATATTTTTAAAATTATATTTAGTAGTGTGCTAACTTATATTGAATAACATTTCAATGAATATGACACTTAAACATTAAGTTAAGTACTTCGTATTGTATAGGTTATATTCCCTAATTGAAAATACTGTTTTTTTTTGGTCCTTAAATAAAATAAAATTGATATCTAATTATTATGAATTTACATTATGAGTAATTTGCGTAAATAACACAGCTCCACAAAAAAAATCTAGAAAAGTACCCCTGAGTCTGACTATATCTATCATATGTTTTCGGGGTCGCTGGGTACGAATTCGGAGTCGTTGTGGTTCTATGACGTCACGTTTCGCCCCTAACCTCAAAAAAAAAAACGGTGAATTGGTAATTTTATGTAAAACATATATTTTTTCAATGCAAAGTGGACATATCCTATGTTTTCGAGGTCGCTGGGTACGAATTTGGAGTTATTGTGGTACATTTAAAAAATACATGTTTTACATAAAAATACCAATTCACCATTTTTCTTTGAGGTTAGGGACGGAGCGTGACGTCATAGAACCACAACGACTCCGGATTCGTACTCAGCGACCTCGAAAACATAGGGTATGACCACTTTTCATAGGTATGAATGACGTTTCACCTTAAATCAGCGATTTTCATGTTTTTTGAGGTTATGGACAATATCTGACGTGATGGAGCCAAACTGACCCCGAATTTAGATTCAGCGACCCCGAAAACATATTATAGGCATAGTCAGACTCCAGGGGTACTTTTCTCGATTTTTTTTTTTTTTTTGTTCTACAAAGGTGAAATCAAATTGTCTGTAATATTGATAAATTTTGCACTTTTTAAAATAATTACTGTAATCGAAAAATTAAACAACTGGTGAGGCAATGCGGTGATGTCCTTTCATGATATACAGGAAACAATGTTAGGTTCTAATATAAAAACGTCTAAAATTAGTGTTTTCCTCAATTTTTTCAATTTTAATAACACATTTAATTGTAATTTACATTAGACACATAAGAATCCGTTTTTAGATGTTAAACTTAGAAATTTGTCCCTTATTGAATAACACATTTTCAAGACACATACTTTGAAGTCTCTTTTGATTTATTATAGTGATATAAGATATTTATTTTAAATTTTATATAGGCCATAAAAATGTGTATGAAAAAAAAATTAGAATTTTTTTTTAAATTTCAAATAAAAACAAATTATTAGCAATGTTGCCTTATCATATTAATATTTGTTATTATCATTATACAAAAATTGGCTTATCACAAACGCGATGCATATGCCTCGCACATACGTGCCTTTTACAAAGTGCGACGCATATGCCTCGCACAAACTATGGATAGCTTCGCACCTCCGAGAGCACCGATCACAAGAACAATTACTTAATTACGTATTATTTTATTTATTTTTATTATTATTTCAATTTGTAATATATACAGTAGTGTAGAACCGGGACGGCAAGGATTTTAGTCGCTGATACCGTGTTTTATGCTGACAGATTGGAAGACCAAATCTGTTGAAGAAGACGCTTGTATCTGTTTCGGAGAGCCTCCTTCACTGATGTCATATCCTAAAGCGGATCTCAGGCACGCCTAGGCATGGATAGGTCTCTCCAGTGTCAAGCTGTCTAATAACAATTATATCTACGAGTTCAGCGTCCTCAGGGACGCTAGAAATTCGTCCTCGCCTCAGGTGTATCTTGGCATACTTGTCCAATTCATAGTCCTATCAGCCTCTCTTATGTACCTCTTGACAACACCTACAGCACTCTGAAGCTGGCTTGCACTAGAAGCATAGATCTTCAGGTCATCCATATAAAATACATGAGTGACCTTATCCTTGCGATAATTATTGTCGCTACAGAGGTACCCAGCAGCATTGCGTAGTGCGAGGGTTAATGGCAGGAGTGTGATGCAAAAGAGGAGAGGGATCATGGTTTCGCCTTGGAAGACGTCCCTCTGGAGGGTGACGCAGTTCGTTGGCACACGCTCATTTCCAGATGAGATTATGAGACTAGTTTTCGGAACGGGCATCAATCTCTCTATGAATTTCACTATATGTGGATGAGCCTTCATGATTTTCAACAGACAGATAATGAGTCTATGAGAGGTTGAATCGAAAGCTTTCCGGTAGTCAATCCAGGCCCTCGTCAGGCAGAGCTGGTGAACAGATGCGTTTTTGCAAGTGCACCTGTCAATTAGCGGGTTATCTTGGCAGCCTGCAATACCTATTTTCGAGCAACGTTGTTCGTACATGTCTCTCCCCACAGGTCTAATTCTCCGAAGATGGACAGAGCCAGGGTAATCCTGGGTTTACCCAAAAAAGTCATAAGGACCCACCTGAACTATAATCATCATCCATAGACGAAGGACGAATTTAGACCCCTTGACACCGAGTCACGAAAGGTTATGCACATTAACAAAAGCTTACACCTTAATTCCTCAGTTCCGCGATCCTACATCTCTCGCCGTCAAGGTGGTGGTGCAGGAAGACTAAATCTTGAATGTCTTCACAACAGGATCATTATGAATGGAGCACTTTTGGTCGCAAATGGACAAGAACCTCTTCTCAAAATGGTCAGGAAACACAAAGAAGTGGACAAAGGAGTGTTTCTGTACAAAGCAGAGGAGGAGACTGCTGAAACAATTGGCCTTGACTTCCATATTAGGGTAGAGCAAAACTCACAAAACATTATCCATATCGAGTACTCACTCCTGAAGGCTCGCATCAAGAAAGCACAGGAGGAAAAGTTCCGTGAACAGCTCCTCCACAAGAGGATGGACGGCCTCTTTCACAGAAATGTGAAGGATCAGTCGATGTCGTTTGAGCTAACTTTTGCTTTCCTTAAATCACCCAGATGGAATTCGGGCACGGAAAGTTTCATTTTAGCGTGTCAAGTCAGTGTCATTTCCACTTTAGCACACCGTCACCACATTTTGAGCCAACAAATTCCCGATGATAGCTACAGAGCGTGTCATGTACACCCCGAGTACCTGGGACACATACTATCTAGTTTTCCAACTCACGCGGGAATGATGTAAATCCAAAGGCATAGTGCAACACTAAGAGTGCTTTATTACTTTTTATATTTACTTTTATTTATTACTTTTTATATTTATTATATCTGTCATTTTTACTATATTAGCTCTGATACCGCTCCGTCAAATGCTCCTAGGGAAATAGATTGAATTGTCGAAAATCATAAGTGCCGAATATACTGGAACTTTATATTCTTGACAATTGTTTCTGTAGCGCACTCGATATCTAAGATAGTTCTCTTTGACTTTGAGAAAGGAACCATGTCCGTTATCGAATGTTCGGCACAAGCCAACAAGATCATCACAGCCAAGGGGAAGGAAAAGAAAGAGGTATAAAGATATTGCGACGGTTATACCCGGAATATTCTGTTAAGCTAGTTGTCCTGATCATCTCTTGGAGGAGCAAAGCTTTCACTGGTTCGTATCCTCAAAGCCCTACCCTCGTACCAGAAACATGCCGAGGCACTTGCGAGATGGATGCATAATGCTTTCGTCCTTGGGCCGCTCCGTGTCCTCAAGACAAACTAGTTTTTCGCTGGCCTGTCGTTATGATTTCGTCGTGCCCTGTGGCCACCCATATCACGGTCGTGAGACGCAACCATATGTGTGATGTAGCACGGTTGTACTGGGAGCCAGTATTATTTTCATAGATGGGAGTTGGACCCTGCGGTGTTTGCTGAACCTGTTTTTTCAATTACTACCCATACGAATAACAAATTAAGAAAATTAGAAACCCCGCAATTTTATAAAACTACTAATTATTTTTTAATGTTACTAAATTTCCTCTTTCGTTTTTCTTCCCGCAGTTTCTTTCTTTCTGTAAAAAGATATCCGTTTAACTGGCGTTGCCTTATATATGTTCTCGCGTGAACTAAGCATAGGTAAAACTTCATATCTTATTTTTTGCTCAAATTTTTATTTGTTTTTGATGCTAAAGTACACAAAATTTGTTCTTCTTTGATAAATGTGTTTCCATGATATTTCTCGAATTCTTCATTCATAACTGGAGCAGCATTTAAGTGTTTTTCGGATGAACAGTGACAGGTGCTTCCATCGAAAAAATGTTAAGCTGAGAGGGCCTTGTTTATCAAGTCGAAATTGCAAAATTCAGAGACCATCGTAGTCGTTACAGCCCTATTTTACTTTTGCAGATCCTTTTCCTGCATAATTGAAAACGCATAGTCCAGGAGATAATATAAAATCGCAAATTGTATATTGCAATTTGTAATTGTAACGAAGTACAAAAAGAAAAGTTATCACATTGCTTTCTTTCATTTCTATTTTTACAATTTCAGCTTTTATGTATTTCTTCATGCTAAATTCACAGTTTGAAATTTAAAATTACCTTTAAATGATAAACTGTGTACTTTAAAGAATTGAACGATATCTTCTTATATACTTTTTAATATCTAAGTTTCTAAAACGCTCTTCTAAATCATGAGTATCATACTGCAAAGTGATATGAATCGTGTTTAAGAGAGGCTTGTAGATGTTGTCATGGTAACTAATACGGTTGTAGTTTTACTTCGCGCGACTTGAATGCATTTTCGTCCCCTAAGTGGTGAGATCATAATTTCTTGAATAATGCATTTTGCTATATTTTAGAAGACAGACCGAGCACTCGAGCTGTTGAAACATGACACGAAGGCTATGGTAGCGATATGCAATTTTGAAAGGAGGAGGGAACGAGTATGGGCCCTTCAAGGAATGGGCCAAGAATTAATAAGTAATATAAAGTATATTCAATTTAAGCATTGCAATAAGCTTGAAAGTTTCACATGAAGACTTACGCGCAGAGATCTCTCATAGATCACATATTTAGTTTTCCACACAAATGGTAAAGTTAATATTCGTTCGATAACGCGCTCGGTTGAACTCTCTCGTTACGCTCATTTGGCACACTCCTCTCCTTCTCATGTACGTCTCTAACGTTCGTCCTTCAGCTCCATCGGCAGGGTTGCCGCGCATAACTATTAGTTTCTAAAACTCTAACATTCGGCCATCCTTGCGGTAAACTTGTCCTCGAGTTAATATTGCAACGTAAATCCTATACACTAATTTAACGCTCGTTAACAATACCTATTCGGGTTCTGAATAACGTTTCGGAGGAGGCCTATTTCGCTTAGGTCACCTTTCGACATATTCGTTGTCTTATGACTCTGCTGATACATCTGAGTCTTCGCTTGCGGTTACACTCACGTTTTCT
Organism: Andricus grossulariae; assembly: GCA_011634705.1. Lineage (NCBI taxonomy): Eukaryota > Metazoa > Arthropoda > Insecta > Hymenoptera > Cynipidae > Andricus > Andricus grossulariae. Next base: position 22,855 of record JAABKJ010001855.1, read on the forward strand.
GCCAATGGCGCTCAAAAAATTTTGAGTTGGCTCGCATGAGTGGTGAAAGCGTATCTACGCCCTTTTCGATTTATACGAAGAGCTGTTACTGCGTAAGTGTGTCCTGGATAAATTGCTGTGACTACTAGCGGACCTCGAAATTTGTGTTGGAGTTTTTGGCACTCTCCTGTAGGTTCAGGAATATCCTTCATGAAAACAATATCGCTCGTTACATATTTGATTAGAGTGACTTTGTTTTTATCGTATCTTCATATATGTTTTTCTTGTTCTTTCAGTATCCTTTGTCGTGGTTCTTCTTGAAGTTCTGAAGGCATGGTATATCGCTTTTCGTCATCTATCCTGAATTTTCTTACTTCCTTCATCGTGGCGGTTAACAAAACCAAATAATAACTTAAATGACTTTTTTCAGTAGACTTGTCCGAAGACGCGTTGAGGTTCCGTTGAACTTCCTTACAATTTTTGTCCCAGTGTCTCCCTTTTTCGTCTTGAATGCTGGCTTGAAATGTAGGAATTAACGTATTATTCACACGTTCGACTAAACCATTTGCCTGGGGATGCCTACATGGAAAAAAATGCTGGCAATTTCCATTGACCGAGTCTGAGACTTTAGGATAGGTCTAAAAGCATGTGAAAATCGTTCAATTAGTCCTTAGAAAAAGATAGATTATCAAATTGTTTTTTGTCGATTTTTTTTATTTTTCAACATAATCTCCTTTTATCTCTATATACTTTTCCAAACCTTTCTCCAACTTTTTTAAGCCGTCCAAAAAGTAGGATTCCGGAAGGTCCTCAAAATAGGCATCTGTTTGGGCGATGACCTCCTCGTTGGACATGAACCGTTGTCCTCCAAGCCATTTTTTCAAATTTGGAAATAAAAAAAAGTCACTAGGGGCCAAATCCGGTGAATACTGTGGATATTGTATTAATTCGAATTTTAATTCCATAATTTTGGGCATCGAAACTGCGCACGTGTGCACCCGTGCATTTCAAATGAGGACGTTTTTTCTTAATTTCTTCGCTTAACCGGTGCAATAAAGATGCATAATACCCTCCAGTTATAGTTTGTCCCTTTTCCAAGTAATCGATGTAGATGATTCGGCGTGCATCCCAAAAAACCGTCGCCATCGCCTTGCCAGACGATTTCACCATCTTCGCCTTCTTCGGAGCCCGTTCGCCTTCAAAAACCCACTGTTTTGACTGTTCCTTTGTCTCTGGAGTATAGTAGTGTATCCAGGTTTCGTCCACAGTTATGTATCGATGCAGAAGCTCGTCAGGATTGTGACGGGAAAGCGCCAAAATGGCCTCAGTGTCAAGATTCTTTTCATGCCCAGTTTTTCGTGAAAAATTGAAAACACTGTACCTTGCGATATGCCTGTGGCCTCAGCTATTTCGCGCACTTTGATTCGTCGATCACTCAAAACCATATCGTGGATTTTGTCAATCATTTCGGGGGTAGCCACGTCCACTGGACGTCCCGAACGATGTTCATGTTTTGTGGATATACGGCCACGTTTAAACTCATTTACCCAATTGTAAACAGTTGCAAACACAGGAGCAGATATATCATGAACTTCATCCAACTCAGCTTTCATCTCTTTCGGTGTTAAGCCTTTTAAACACAAGTGTTTAATCACTGCTCGAAACTCACTTTTTTCCGTTTTTCTAAATACACAAAAGTTTTTTGCTTCAATCAACAGTAAAAATAAAACCATGTGATGGATATAACTAAAACTTTAACAGCTGTCTAGTGAGTAATGATGCTTACTAAAACCAAAATATTTTCGATGCTACGAGCGCTATCTCTTGGAGTTTTTAAGGACTTATTGAACGACCCTCGTATCTTATTGGAAAATCATGCAAACAGTGTTTGAAGAAATATAAGACTTCTTAGATTGCGTTCAGCATAGTCAGTTAAGTACTCCTAGACTCCATCTACTATTTATTATATCAATATATTTATTTAAACATAATACAACACACACAATTACTACTTACATTAATCGCACACTTTTTATGCTCTGAAAAATCGGACGTACGCTGCGGGGATTAGAACTACCTATACTCTAGAAACGAGACTAACGCAACTCATTCCTAACCGCTCAAGCCCCTCGGCTAATCATTCGCGCTGAAAACATAGTAAAAAATCTTGGCGTTGCGCTACAGCTGAAAACTGCATGGTTGCATAAAATGAATTTGAGTGAGGGCTGCGAATTAGACAACTTGCTGCAATACTGTCTTTGCATAACAAATTAAACACATTGTTTAAATAAGTTTTGTTTAAATGATTTAAATATATAATTTTGCACGTAAAATTATTTTTTGACTAAGGGACGATTTTACGAAAAAAATGTTTTTTATTCATTTAAACTAAAATTCTTTAAATAATTTTTTCAAATGTGTGAGATATAACATAAAACCTAATTGCACCGTTCGATTCTATTAAAAAAAATATAAATTCCATGTGATGGAAATTTTTTATCAGACAATTTCATATGTAGTATAAATAAATAATCCCATAGTACTGCGGCACATGATAAGATTTCTGCTTAAAAATTAAATTTTGTTATTTTTATTTTTTAAATTGAAGAATTTGATTCTTGATTGAAGAAATTAATAACAAATCAACAAAAAATCAAACTTTTTGTCCTTTGTGCTATTTTTGATACGTCACGGCCCACACAGTTGCAAGAAGTTCTAGCTTACTCGAATGTTAACTACGCTTGGGCTCGATTATTCGGCGAATAATCGCGTAAACGGGATATCGTTTCATATCTTCATCACTTTGTAGTAACACAGCAGCTAGACCTTTAGAACTGGCGAATAAGGCGAATAAGGTTATAAACAGGCTTGCTGCTCATTATCTTACTTAATTTCGTAAAAGCGCTTTTTGCAGATCCGCCCCAATTAAAAAGTCTATTCTGTTTCAACAATTCGTATACTAGACCATGTATTTCGGCGAATTGATGCACGTACTGTCTAAAAAATCCTACTAAACCTAAAAAGCGTCGCGTACTGTGTATGTCAGTGGATTCAGGGATTTCGAGAATAGCCTTTGTTTTATTTTTGCTTGGTTCGATTCCTATACACGAAATTTCAAATCCCAGATAAGAAATTTTTGACATAAGAAAGTAATTTTTTTTTAAATTTATACTTGAGCCAGAATTCGCCAAGGCTTCCAACACCAAAATTAATCTTTCTTTTAAATCGTACCACAATTATCCCGGAATCAAGATAGATTCTTGAATATTCATTTCCATCAAAGGCGTGCAAGCCAACTTACTCATACTTGCAGATATTATATGTCGATATGAAACGTTGACAAGCGGCAAAGAAGATATCTCTTCCTTAAAGACTTCAAGTTCCGCATTATCACTACCGAGAACTTTCAAAAGACATATCGAACGTGATGGCATTTCAACACTTTCAGCAGCGGAGAAATGACACATCTACAACTAAGTAATCGAATGACTTGACTGTGTAGTGGTTTGAATCCCAACTTTCAATGTAAAATTCGTGGTTTTAAGTGAAAAGCCTGCTGTTTTCGCTTGAGTTGTCTTTAAAGTACAGCCCGAACTTCCCGAATCGACTTGAGCTCTAAATTCATTTTTATTCATTAAAACCTTTTTTGAATAATAAACCAGCGAACTGTTGCTTACTACATTTTCAATAAGACTAATTTCCTTTTTGTCCCCACTCCCAATGCAGTGCAGGGGCGTTGTGTATGTCCAGTCTTACAACATTTTTCACATTGAACTTCCCTAGCTGGTTCAGGGCAATTTCTTGCTTAGTGTCCATATCGGTTGCAATTGTAGCACTTCTGTTCACCATTGCCATTTTTCACAGGTGGTCGTGAATTTGATCTACGTGGGAGTTTTGGACCTACTTTTATGGAGTCTTGACTAGTTCCCAATTTCTCGTTGCTCGAAGACTGCGAAGAGCCATATTTTGCTTTTGGAGTTCCATTTCTAGCTGTCGAGGTAGCTCGCAGGATACAATGTCGTGACGTAGTTCGTATTCACTGGTATATGTACGGGCCACCATAGTATCACATGTATCTTTCGACCACAATCCAACTAACACTTGTTCTTTGGTCTCAGGAAAACTCAGATCCAGACTTACACACAATTTTACTTTCGAATAAAAGTACGTTGTAATCTGCTCGTTTTTCTCTTGGACTCGTTGAATCTTTTTTCTTCACTTTGTAGTTTTGTTCTCCTCAATGACGTAAGCATCTTTAAATGCTGTTTGAAACTGATTCCAATTCTCAATTGCTGCTGCACGGAGTAAACACCAATCTTTGGCTCCGTGTTTTAAATGAATTTTGGCCGTCTCAATTGCGAAACTATCAGGCCAACGTTGTAGTTTTCATCTAATCCAGAGTTTTAAGCTAATCCTTTGCTCGTGCGGTTCCCACCTCACCATTAAAGTCTCCTATTCATTCACTCAGATCCGGCATTATGTGGTAGCTCGGCACAGTTGCTTGGTCATTTGTCGGTACCGGAGCAGAATTTTGACGTAGTCACATATTTTCCACGAGACGAATCATAATCTGCTCACGACAACGACCATCTTCGATCAAAGACCAAACCATATCTTCCAATCGTTACCTGGTTACCTGGGCCTATGTTATCAGCTGGTATGCCCTCGGAATGTCGGCCACTTCTGCCTGGAGTCGGTCTGTTCATTTCTGCATCATTCCTCGCACTCGGTGTCCATCTATCTCGCCCCCTTCCCATTATACCTATGGAGTCTCGATTGGGAGGTTATTTGTTGTTGTTAATGCTATATTATCCAGTGTATATTCAACGTTGTATTGCGACGCGAAATCCTTCTTACTGCTGTAGGGGAACATTGTGGTCCCTACCATCTTTCGCCATTGTTATAAAACATGCACTACGAACAGAAAAGTAAAATACTGGTTAAAGAAAGCAAGGATAAAATCAAAGTGGAAGGAGAGAAGATGATGGAAAACACTTTCGAAGGAAATAAGACATTAATTTATTGACGATTGTGCAAGTGAAACAAGGAAGGAATTAGTAGTACAGAGCTAGTGGGCATTAGACATAGAAGGCTGAAATAGTATATGATGCGGACGAAGTGAAAGACGGTGTTAGGGAACATCACAAGAAATTATTGGGAAGTGAAGCTATGGAGCAGCACAACTGCAACATAGAAGATGATACGTCGGAAAACCCATTTGAAAGAATTAATTTCTCTGTGATTAGAGACATAATGAAGAACTTCATTATGTCATGTGCAGATCAAATATTTAGCTTCAGACAAATCACGGAAAAGAGTTTGAGGGTAAACAAAAAAGTTTTCTATGCATTTGTTGATCTGCAAAAAGCGTTTGATAAGGTGGATAGAATTAAGCATTGTGAAGTCTTCAAAGAGTTCGGAGTCATTGGATGCCTCCTAAAAGTAATACAAACAATATATGCTGGTAGCAAAGTGAGTGTGAGAGTAAATGGGAAACTGAGTGGCTGGTTCAATATTAAGCAAGGTGTTAGACAAGGGTGCATTATGTGATTTCGGTTGTTTATTAAATTCATGGGCAAGTGTCTAAGGATGGCCCTCCTCGAGAAATAAGATGTGGATCTCGGGTCAGTGAAGGTACGTCGGTTAGCGTTTGCAGATGATAAGGTTGTTATGGCGGAATCAATCAAAGGCTTGCAGAGAATGTTGATCAGACTGAATACTAGCATGTAGAACATAAGCAAAAATATAACAAGTAAAGCTAAAATTTTGGTATATATTTCTATACTTGCACCCACTGTGCTATACGGTAGCGAGACCTGAATGTACCAAGAAAAGGTTAAGGGTAAAGTTAATGCGATTGCCATGCAATACCTGCGAAAGACATTTGTTGAGATGGTTGAGGCATATTGAGAGAATGAGAACGAGAAGAGATAGCGCTGATGAGAAAGGAGCGAAGCATTCTTGAAATTGAACGACTAAGTGAGTAATGTATAAAAAATTGCAATCATACAATACTCCTAATTATTTAAAGATGAAACTGCCGAATTGAAGTTATTTACAAGCAACAGAAGAGAAAAAATATGGCAAGAAAAGGCGACTGTAATTAAAAAGCAGTTCATGTAAACGAAATTGCAAGCTGCTGTCGTGCACTGGGATGGTAAGTTACTTCCAGCGTCAACAGGTAAGGAGACCGTCGATCGACTTCCTGAGATTCTTTCGAATGGCGATGCTGAACAACTTTTTGGAGTGCCTGTACTGCAATCTGGGATTGGAAAAGAGCAGGTATCTACTGTTTGTGAAATACTTGTTGAATGGGGTGTCCAAGATTGTGTTAAAGCATTTGTTTTTTATACAACAGCATCGAATACTGGAAGTTATAGTTGTGATTGCGTTTCAATAGAAAATTTAAAAAAAAGATATCTTTTGTATTTTGCTTGTAGACATCATATATATGAAGTTATTCTTAGAAGCGTTTTCGAGGAAAAAATGGGCAGAACTACAGGTCC
>JAABKJ010001856.1:0-29334 GCA_011634705.1 Andricus grossulariae
GTCATTTTTCAGATGACAGTTGCTCCCAGTGGGACCCTGCGGTGGTTGTTAACCTTTAGTTTTTAATTATATATATACTCTGGAGAAAGTTGCATCGCTGGACAGCCAACATACTTCAGAATCAAACTATCAAACATTGCTGGTAAATTGCCATAAACATCTCAAATTTAACAAATTTCCACAAATTTTATATACATATAAGGGGCAAAATTTGCCAAGTGTCCCAACCTAAAATTTTTTTGTGGCCTATTTTATTGAAGCTCCGCCATATTGTAGTGCTAATGGACCTCTTTAAATTCTGTAAAGGGGGCCCACCTAGTATAACGGGTTGTCAAGATATAGGGACCCGAATTTTCGACGATTCAGCCTGACCGCTATTATCATCAGCATTATTGGTTCTAATACTTGATAACAATTATTTTTCTGTATTATTGTTCACCTTCAAAGAAAATCATACCGCCACTAGTGAAAGCCTCAAAAGTCGGTTCTATTCTGCAAAGATTGTGCCGGGCACATAAAAATACCATTCTCTTGTACCCTTTCCGTAATCGAAACTGATTTTGGAAAAGTATTCGGCATCTCAACAGCGTGACATTTTCTCGAAGGGAAAGACCGGGAAAAGGAGAGAAATGTAAATGTTATATTCAATAAAAAAATAATTTTTAAAGTACCACTGTGAGAGGCAGGGGGATCTACATCAAAAAGCACTCCATATTGTTAGAGTCAAGGAGGTTAATACCAAAAAACAGCCCAAAACGTGAGAACCATCCATCACAATCGTTTATTACTTTATTATGAACTTCTGTTCTTCTACAATAAAATTATTCTCTAAATTTCATTTAGAAGACATCTAAATCTTTCTCCAGCTATAAAAAAGTGAGGGCAAAATAAAATTTTGGTTACACGTAAACAAGAACATCATTTTGATCAAGTATTAGAACCACTGAGACACTACAGCACGCTTGGTAGCGCTGCAGCTAGTTGACGCGGAGCACCCGCACTCTTATGACCTTCTACAAGTCAACCAATACTTTCTATCCAATTTTTGATTTGGGATGTTTTTCAAGAGAATGAAATCAAGCTTTTTTTCTAGCTTACTTGAAAAAAAATGCAGCATTTGGAGCAAAACTCTAAAACGTTCATTAAAATGAAAAATCAAGGTGAAATTATTTTTGTTGTTGTAGAATGCCTATTCTTATTGGAACGCTCGTTAAAAGATCTTTCGAAAACCCTTTTAAAAATTGAAATTGGATAAGTTTATTTAGGAATCGTGTGCAATTGAAAGTTAGCGGTCGGGATGATTCATCAAAAATTCGGGCCCCTTTACAGAATTTAAAGAGGCCCACTAGCACTACAATCTCTCGGAGTTTGAATAGGAAAGGCGACAATAAAATTTAAGACAGGGACACTTTGCAAATTTGACTAAATACATTTCTATAAATTTTCGAAATAAATATAGCCTGAGCTTCTGCGTATGCGATTGGCAGAACTATTATTAAAAGTTAGCAGCGAATCACTTAAAATTTCCATAAATGTTTTAGAGTCCCATAAATCCTCATAGATTTCTAGAACTTTCTATATATCATCATAACTTTCTAAAATTTAAAGACATTTTTTTTTAACGGGGTTTTCAAGTTTATTTTGAAAACGCAGTAAGCGACGATATTTTTGCCTATAGAAAAGAGATGCGCAATTAATTTTTCTGTAAGATAATGTATTTTTTAATTCAAAATTCGAATCTCGTTTCACAGGTCTCCAGGGTCCAACGCCGTTCAGTGAATACAATTTATTGGCGGTTAAGAAATAAAATTTGGATTTTCTTCTGAGAACCAACATTTCTTTTTTAGCTTAAAAAATTATAATATACTAACGTCGAGTTGTAGAACTGGAAGCACCACCGCTAGAACTTGAAGCACGATCGCCAGAACTTTGCCTTCTCGCTAGCGGATCGAACATTGGTTGATGAACTTCTTGTAATCCAGGCGTTGTTACTATTGAACGTAGATGTGGTAAATCTTCATCTGTAAGATATAGTACAGGGATTTTTATTACAGAATTTTCGCAAGGAACCCCAAAAATTTGAAATCGGCGACCCCCCCCCCTCCTCATATCACACGTAGAAAAGTGTATAAATATGGACAAGATTATATTTAAGAAGCTTTTAAAAGAAGCTCATTTAAATCGACTGATTTTCTGTAGATTTCATCTAACTTTCAGTAAAATGTACAAGTGCATGGAAAACGCCGAGTTCAGGTAATTTTACTGGAGGCTAGGTAAAATATACAGAAAATCAGTAGATTTAACTGAAGTTCTTGTAAAATCTACTGAAAAGTCATGTTCTCTGCATTTTTTTCATCGTGTTGTAATTAATACGAATCCTTTTTCTTCGTGCAAGTTTCAGACAAATATTTGCAAATCGATCAATTTATGCCGTTATATTGGATCCGCGATCTAAATTTGTAACTTATAACATAAAATTTGAAATGAGTGCCTCCAGAGACCCCCCATGCAGTAAGTTTCATGCAGCTACGACGAGTAATGAAATTATTGCTAGTTTCATTGGATTTCGGCACACTGTGCTCCCGCTAGCAGTGCTCCACTTTCATGTTCTGGCTTTAAAGGTACGCGTACATGGATGCAGTATTATTTTAAAAATTATTTTTGAGCGGCTTATAAATCTACGCGGAAAGAACGCCTACGAGAAATTTTGAACGTATTTTTCACAACCGCCCTCCTGAAAGTTGAATAGCTGAATGGCCAACAAACCTGAAGAAGTCATAAAAATGCATGCCCAAAATATTCGAGCACAACTCATACGTCCATCAGATCGGTTATCAAAGTTATCGAAAGTAACCAGCAAATAACCCTAAAAATCTCAAATTTTATATATTTCCACTAACACCACAATTTTTCATACATTTTCAACATTTTCATCAATTTTTGTCAATGTTAACAAATTTCCGAAAGGATTTTACTGTGATTTTAAAAACATCGTTAACTGCAAAAAATCGAAAAATATATTTTCATCTAATTGAAATCTTAAAAGAGATAAATTTTACAACGATTTTTTCAGTGTTATGGGATATAAGCTGGGAGCATCGCTGCAAATTGGTAGCGACAACGTAGGAACAGAAAATACCTGTTAGGCAACAGATGCCTCTTCGGCGTCACTCCAAAATGTTTACAAAAAAATGCATATAACTTATCTCTCATAAAAAGTCCCTAGCCCAGGTAGGGGGATTTCGTGGGAGCGAAAAAAGCACTCCAGAATTAGGTTTTTACAAAAAATACAGTAGAACTATGTAAGTTGAATTAAATTTAGCAATAGTACCCCTATAAAAAGTATGAAGTGAATTTACAATAAAAGGTGTTTAAACCCGAACCATGATTAATTTTCCATGAACTCAAATTATTAATAAAATAAGAATCCCTTACGGCACACTAGTGACACATCGCTTATTACAATTAAAAGTTACACCATACTAACTAATTGCTTAAGCCTACGTCAAAAATTTTATCAAAAAGGGGAACAGGTCCACTACACCTGCCAACACCTGCATCGCCAGTACCTTCCTAATCGCGCCACAACTCTCGGCCCAGTCGGTGCTGCCCTCCCAAGCTGTATTTCTGGAACTCTGGTCGATGGAATTCAGTCACTGTTCTGGTATGTGGAACGCCGGCCAGTTTAAGATGGCCGCCTCCGTGTATTGACAAGCGTCGAGCCTGGCATGGCCTGGTAGTTATTTTAATAATCCTTGTGACTTGGATTATTATTAAGTGGCTTGCTCGACATCCCAATGCGCCCCGTGATAGTGAAGTTACCCTGGATGCGTGAGAATGACGTAAACTTGGTGGTAGTGAGGTAGTGCGGGTGGCATAGTGCGTGGTGTGGGTGTTTGGAGTTGATGGCAGTGTTTTCCCCTGCCGGATTTCGCCAGTAGAGTGGACTATGCGATTTCCGAAATTGTTTTAGGACGTCAGGTCCTCGTTACCTTATGACTCCAGGTACCTAATCTAACATAATTAATAGTGACAGGTTACATACAAATTTAGTCTAAAAATTCTAACTCGAGCATGTACCGACCATGGGAATAATCACGGTCCAGTTTTTAATTCTGAAAAGCTGGGGAAGGATCCATAACGGATGGTTAGCCACCACGTTACAACTGGTTATTCAAATAATTTATTGAATAGTTTTCAAAAATAATTATTGTATAATTTGTGGAAAACACCGTTAACTAAAAAGATTGGTGATTTGTGATTCGAGAGAGAGAACGTGAGCCGTAACTGATATTTAACTGCAGTTGTAATTCCTAGACGGCTGAATACGTCAGGCAAAAATTCGAGCAAAATCCGCGCCGCAACAAATAGTTACGGACTTTACTCAAATACTCGACTATTATAAGCGCGCGCCAGCTTTTGTATTTAATTTTATCATTTTCCGAACTTCTAAAGAACGATTCATTTGTTAAAAATGTTTTACCACTAAAATTCTTGATGAAATTAGTTCCTGAAAGAATGTATTCAGTGAATCCATGTAACGCAGAATTTATTATTATTATTAATAGTAATGGGCGAGACATCATTTGAAGATTTCAAGTGCACGTTATGTTAGTTAATATTGTGAAAAAACATAATTTTTGTACAATGATATTTGCAGGAACTTTCACAGCTATTTTGGTAAATTGAAGCATCAAAATACATCACCAAATCATTACAAAATTCATACGTATCATTTTAAAAAGCATATTCCAATGCGATTCTCAGTTCTCAATATGAAAATCATTAAATATGTATTTGCACTGAAATGTTCAAATAAATTTGGATAGAAAAAGAACAGTAGGTTCAAAATAATTGCCAAAGAATTGAAACTTATGTATATATAATTTTGAAAATTAAATCCAAATACGAAATTTCAATACGAAAATTAGTTCATCACGCAGCAGTCGAATGCCGAATTTTAATCTTTCGTTAACGTCCGAGAAACAACAGACGAAAAAACGTAGTCACCAATGGACGGTCCTATTTTCTACTTGGCTCGCTCTTATCGCCTTGCCTTCCTCGTTTCGCTTCGTCTCGCACGCATGTCCCTACTTTCTCGCTTTGCCTCGTATTGCCAAACCCTGCCTTCGCGGCTCTTACCTAATTCTTATATAATATTTACAATATTTACAGTTTACTTATATCTACTTCCTCTTCTATTTACGATCTTTCCTTCTCCATTTCTCATCCTCCTTCCTTCTCTTCTTCTGCATCTTACCGAAACACCCCCTTTACGGTTGCTACTGCCGCTTGTCCCTCCTTTCATGTATCAATACCTCCATGCTTATCCCACTCCTTTCCACCTCGGAGCACTCTTTCAACCAGTGCTCCACTCTCGCATCCCCCTTCCCGTACAGTTCACACAACCTTTTCTCCCTAGAAAACCGGAACCTATGTATTAAAAGCCTGCATGCAACCACATCTGAACCTCGCTATAAGCTCCTGACTTCCTCTCTCTCTCTATTCTCAAACAAATATTGCACTCTTTCCCTTGGCATAATCCACCCATAGTTCCCGTTAAACCTTGACTCTTTTATTCTCTCCTCGACTGCTGCCTGCTCTCTCTCCATGCCGTTTTTCTTATCCATCTCATATACCTTTTTTTCTTCCTCATGCATCCCTCTCACTACATTCATCTCCAGTCTATTCGTTCGGAAATACCTTTCCCTTTTCATCTCTCACTTCCCACCCCCTCTCCTGTTCTGCTTCTCCCATCAACACTCCGTAATCAGCGTACTTTCTTCCTCTTCGAAAAATTTCTCCTCATATTTACACGCCCAACTCCCCGTTTGAATCCCTAAACTCGTTCTCTTTCTGAGACCATCCACTCCCCCGTTTCTCCGAAGCAAGCAGCCCAGATACACAAAGGCTTTCCACTCCTGCACCGCTTTTCCCTTCCACCTTTCTTCCTTATCCCTCCCACCTCTAATCTATTCTTATCCAGGAATCTTCTCAACCTCTTCATCATCTTCTTTAGGGCCTCTTCGCTTCTTGCCAGTAACACTATGTCATCTGCATAGGCGAGTGACCAAATTCTAACTCATCATACCGCTCTGGCCTTCAGCTTACTTTCCATATCCGTGATTGAAATCGCAAAAAGCGTTGGGCTAAGGGAACACCCTCGCCGTAACCCCTTATCCATACAGAATCCCTTCCAAACCCCTCCCCTACTCTTGTCGTATCTTTCGTTTCCCTTTCGATCAGGCCTCTCTCCACTCCCCTCTCCTTTATCGCCACCATCAACCTCCCCCTATTCACGGAAGGAGATACGCCTTTGGGAAGCACAAAAGACGCGTGCACTCTCGACCCGTTCTTCCCTTATTCTTTGTCCACCACGTGCTGCAGAACGCAGAACATAACATAGACTAGAAATATGAGATAGAAGCTTCTCAAGAGTCGCCAGTGAAAAATACCCATATGTGTATCATACCTAATTTTTTGATAGAGTGTATAATGAGGGTTAAGGGGATCTTCTGGTTTTCATGTTTCGAAAAATCGATTTTTTTGCTCATTTTGAATCTAGAAGCTATTAAGAACGTGCTCTGGCATGGCCTCTTATGTCTAAGGGTTTTCTAATCATGTTTTGTTCCATCATTTACGCGTTTCAACAAAAGTCGTGTTTAAAAAGTTTCGGTAAAACTTCGATTAGAAATATTTGTAATATCGGGTCCTTTTTTCAAAATTGTTCAGCAGAAATGTCGCTAGGTCAGGACACAAGCTTTTTTGAATATACTTTTTTTTGTAATTTTTACAGCCTTCAAAAGCTCAGAAAGGTAGGTCATCCATTCGACAGTGACCTTTTTTCCAGTTAACATGTGCAGTTTCTTTGCAGTAAATTTTCAAACATAGGCTCGAAATCGAGGCTCGAAACTATAAAACCCCCTCGACTGCTGGTTACGGCCCGACTTTCAGCATTCCAATTAACACCGTCATCTGCATTCTCAATATAATTAACATTTGCAAGCAATTTTTTGGCAGATACGACAAGTTCTCACGTAAATTATTCAAAAACAACTAAAAAAGTTCAGAAAATTAATTAGAATCCGCTATACAGGCGAATAAAGATCCGAACCGTTTTTGTCGATTTTCTCGTCTTCGTTCATTTTGCAATTATAGTTAAGGGTATTCTTCCAAATTACAGCAGTTATAGCCTGATTTATTGCGTATGCGTCCAGCAGAACTGCTATTTAAAGTTACCAGTGAATCACTACACATTTCCATGCATTTCTGTAAATGCCCATCCACAAATTTCATAAACTTCCATAAATTTCTAAAGTTTACAGAAAGTTGTTTTTTAAAACAAGGGGGTTTCAGGTTTACTTTGAAAACGGGGCAAGCAACAACATTTTTTTCAATGAAAAAAGGTGCTCAACTAAATTTTCTATAAGAATGTGTACTTTTGTAAGTTAAAATTCAAAACTTGTTTCAAAGGTCTCCCGGGGCCCGAACCGTTCAGCGAGAACAATAACTTATTGACGGTTAAGAACAAAAATTTGAACTTTTTTTTCTAAATTCCAACTACCTTTTTTTGTTAAAAAAATTTATAATATACTAACGTGGATTGCTCGAAATCGGGACAGTGCTGGTGTCATGACCCTGCACAGCCCATCTGCCGTAATGGTCTGGGATCATCGGATTAGGACCGTCCTGCATCATATTAGAACCTGCCATAAAATCACCTCCATCTGTAAGATATAATATAGGGATTTTTAATACAAAAATTTTCAACGAAACCCAACAATTTGAAATCGGCGACCAAAAAACTCATTTCATACCAAATTTCAGATAAATGTGTACAAATTTAACTAACATCGAGAGGTAGGACTTGGAGCACGCCTGTTAGAACTTGGAACACGATTGTTAGAATTTGAAGAACCCTGCCGTCTGGTTGGTTGTCGATTCGGCTGCTGATTACTCCCATCTGTAAGATATAATACAAGGATTTTTAATCAAGAATTTTTTCAAAGAACCCCGAAAATTTGCTATTAGTCCAAACTAAAGAGAGGCCAGGTGTAATCTCAAAGTCAGTTAATTTAAGAAAAACAAGCGAAGGTTCCAAATTTCGATGAAGAAAATATATATTGAGAATTTAAGTGCCGTCTTTATCTTTAGAGTATTATGATATTTTGAATTCTGAATGTCCATTGACAAATGTGCAAACATCAATAACTTTGAACGTTATTAGGAGGTTAGATTTTATGAAAGGTGAATATTTTAACTGATAAAGGTTGAAAATATAAGATTTTTTCTTGTGCGTTTTCCATATGAACCAATCAATGACAAAAGGTAAAAAAAGTGTTAAAAATAGTTTGTAATTATATTTTTGTCACAAATAATTTATAAAAAAAAAATTTCCATGAAGCAATTTCTGCCGATTGTCCATTCCCTGGCATTCCCCTGGATATCAAAAAGAGCAAGGCAAAGTATTTTCTCTTAGGATGTGTATGTTCAATAAAAATTTTCTTGATTCTGCGGATTTTCATATAATAATGCAAAAACAACAAACAGAAGAAAATTATTTTCCTTAAATAAATGGTAAAATTTCGAAATTTTTAATTAAAATATGGAACCTTCAGACGAAAATACGAAAAAAAATTTTATGACAATCATTTAGAAGAGAAAATTAATTTTAAAATAAGAAAATTATATATTTTATATGCCTTTTAATTTACTTTTCTGCAAACGCGTTTAACAAGGCAGAAACTACATTTTAAAGAATTTTGCAGGCTGATCACATGTATATTGACAAAATAAAATATTGAGGAACACTATTATCAACTATTTTAAAGCATCAATATGCATACTTGATTATTTTTCCAATCATACTTCGAACGCCTAACACAATTTGAGAAAAAACTTGACGTATACTTTCATCTATAATTTTTGTACTTCTTTTCAAAATATACATCGTTTACTGTTTTTTCAAACATATTATTCCAACCATTTTTTTCAGGTAATGTAGAGAAAATATAGAAAAAATGAGAAAAGTGCATCATTGCATTCAGTTTTAGCATTTTTCAAATCAAACTTCCATCATATTCGATCTGTCATTTTGAATTTGCAACTTTAGATGACAAATTTTAAATCAGAGATGCTAAAAACCCCCTTTATACAAAATTTCAGAAAGATATGTAAAAATTAAACAACTTTGGCCTTTTGTACCAAGCTTGATATAGATGTAATAAAAAATATATTTTTTGCCACTTTTATTGGATGTTGGCCCACTGTGCGGCCACTAGATCAGTGCTCCAGTTGGGTGTTTTGGCGTTATAAAGATAGCTCTCGATGGATTCAGTATTCTTTTAAAGTTTTTTTTCAGTTACTTTTAAATCTACGCAGAATAAGCGCCTATAAGAAGCGTATTACATTCGCCGTACTTTTAAAAGCCATGCCATAGAAACACAAAGAGCACAATTCCTACGTCCAGCAGAACATTATCGAAGTTACGAAAAGTTACAGGTAAATGACCATAAATGGCTCATCTTGAAAAATTTTCATAAATTTCATAAATTTTTATTTTCTATTAGAAATGATAGCCCGAGCTATTGCGCATGCGTCCAGCAGATCTGTTATTAAAAGTTGCCTGTAAATTATCATACTTCTCTATGAATTTTCGTACATTACCATAAATGCCTATAAATGTCCACAAATTTCCATACATTTGTAAAATTTATAGAAATTCATGAAAATTTATTAAATTTGCAGTAATTTCTGATACTTTACGGATATTTACGAAAATGTATGATAATTTACCACTAACGTTTGATAACAATTCTGCTGGGCGCATGTGAAATGGCTTTGTCTATAATTTTTCAAATTTTTGGAAATTTATAAAATTTAGGGAAAATTGAAATTTGTGTAAATTTATGATTCATCAAATTTGTGGAAATATATTCAAATTTTCGAAATTTGTGGTAAATTACGAAAATTTATGGAAATTCATGGTAATTGATCGTTAACTTTTGATAATACTTTTGCTGGACCTTAGCGCAATAGCACAATACGTCATACCTAATAGCGTAATATAATCGATGTTTTTAAAATAATATTTTATGCAAATTTGTAGTTAAAGCTGTTAATAATTTTTGAAAATTACGCGTTTTGACCACGGTGTGACGTCAGAGTTCAAAAAAGTGCTCGACTTGGTTGTTCGTTAAGAAAACATTGCGCTCGTTTAAAAAAAGCCGTCAGTTCACACTAACCACGCAATGTACTATTATTGCACAGGATAAACTGAAATTCTTGCCAAAATAGGATGAAAAATTTTACATTCAACCTCTACCTGTACCGATAAACTCAATTTCGTGCGAACATATTTTACAAAAGTTTCATTCCACATTTATTTCTCTCAGTCGCCGTATCTAAAAATGTGTCCTCATTTAGTTTAAAAACTGCAAAGTTAAAAGTTTTGCTGCCTCTCAAACTACAAATTTTTGTTAAATAGGTAAAAGGATAATACCATATGTTTTTCAACTGTTTCAAAGTAAAATGCGAATTTTTTAATATAACAGATATCTGGATGTAAGACGTTTTAATGTGTGATTCATTTAGTATAATATTCAAAGAAAAAGACCAAATGTAATCTATAGAGCGATTTCAAAGTAATCTTTACCTGCAACAAAAATTACCTTCAGCTGATAGGATTTACACACCACATTGGAAATCGTTACCATGTCGCCTTTATTGAATCTTGTTTTTTTTTGGTGCGAAAAAATTCAACTTTATACAGTTGAAAATTATCCGCTAAAAATTCACTTCTGTTTCTTTCTGTGTGTTATTCTACTTATGAACAGAATTGAGAAATATCATAAATGAGAAGAAGAGTAGAGTAAAAGTAAAAATTCTCATGTTTCTAGAAACAGGAACTGATTTCTGAAATATTTCTTGAACTTCAAATGAAAAGATCTAGAACTGGGTGTACTTGTACATAATATACTAGCCAGCATGTCATATTCACAAATACAAAGAAAAACTGTGGGTACAGTAATGTTGCGGCTCAAGTAAAAGTTGGCATTCTTCAGAACTTAGGCTCTAAAGGAACTCTTTTCGAGGTACTGACGTTTTCAACTGCGCATGTGCCGAAAAGAGCAGGTCTATTTGAAATCAACAATTAGTATGAATAATCATACACAGAAATATTAAAAAACGTTTTTTATTCTTTCATAAAACAAATTAAATTGAATAAGCGAAACAGCTGACGTCTTTAAAAAAAATTAATGAATGTAATATTATAAGTGTAAATTATATATATAATTTCAAATTGTACCGCGCTTTTTGGTATGTGCGCAGTCGAAAACGTCTGGTTCTCAACATCACCTTGAAGACTGTCACATTTCATGTGCACTATTTTACTCGCTGAGGATCCGAACCCTATAAACACTATCTAATCTTGGCTAAGCGTTACTATCAGAGGATAAATATATGCTTCCCAACTTAAAAGTAATTTTTTGGTTTCTCAGATTTTATGAATAGGCGATTTACAAAAAAAGTAAATCGAAAATATTTACTTCACCTGTTATACAGTGAAAGGTTTTTCAATCAAACAAAAGACTCCAAAAAGTTTGCGGCCGATGGGAACAATTTTTTGCCAAACTATATATGCCGCGTAGCAAATATTTGAAAGGCTATTTTCTCGAAAACAACGACGAAGCGAATCAGCTTTGTTAAATGAATACTAATAAAGTGAGCTTAGAATAAAAAAATCATGAACCGAAACTAAAATTTATAATTGACGGTCTCTAAATTTGTTTCCAGAAAGATAATAACTCTTTAAATATGTAACAAAATGGGCAAAATAAATATGTGTTCAAAAGGATTTACGAGCCTCTATTTCAACAACAATCCCTATAACTATCAATCTTCACATATAGTAAACAAAACATGGACACTGGTGCACGAAGTTTTTTCCGTTATGTTTAGAATTTTACGGAACTCCGTTCTTTAGTTCGTATAATGCATTGCTTTACAGAAACACTCAATATCTCCAAATTGATTTCCATGAATCTTTTAAAGACTTTTTATCCATTTATTCTATAATAATTATAGAAATTTTTTATTTCAAGCTAACTTTAAAAATTACTGAAATTTATTATAATAACACCATCCACATTTATTTCCTCGAACCTGGAAAACTTTATTTAATTAAACTTCTTTCTCTTTAGTTCAGCAAGACTTCTACAAGAGTGGACTTTTGTTTCAACTCTAAATGATAATTAGTTATTTCAATTTTACATTAGGGGAGAAGCGGTTAAAGCGGCGCGGCGGGAAATGCGGTGCGGTGGTTTTAAAAAAATCGACCTATTATTAGCGAGTGAGGTTTGGTTTGGTATATGCAATTATGAATGCGATATCCAATAGTAATAAAATTAAGCTATTTAAGATAATTGTTTAATTTTTAAATTGGAAAGTTTGTTTTGGGTGTTTCTCGCCTATTATGACAGCTTCGAACAAATCATTGAAGCCTACACTCTTTTGGTCCAAATGTATTAAAACTATGTTAGTATTGATCTTCTGACTATTCCAAAGGAATTCATGTGTCAAAAATAGGTGCAGTTAGTTAATATCTGCAGATAAAAGTCTGCTTTCAGTACCATGCACAAGCGGTCAATCCAGCGCGGCCGGCCATTTTAATGGTGAAATGTCGAAAAGTTGAATCTTGTATGTTCACAGCTTTGGATGGCAATCACTCCCGAAATAGAACTTCAAATTTATTCTTTCGAACTGCAAATGAATACAGAAATCTGATTTCACTGAAATTGTACGTTCTATTGTAAGAAAATTATTTTTAATTTGCACACAGATAAAATTAATATTGCGCGCCGCATTACCGACTGGTAGGGTAAGATGACGCAACTGGACTTTTTTGGTAGTCCTAATAATTAATTAATATATGTAATTAATTATTACAACATCCTGCCGTCCAATTAAGATTCAATAGGCAGCGCCACTTTATATCCGACGTTGAAATAAGTAACATCGGAAAACAGGTGCAACTAGCAGCACCTGTACTGCATCCCGCAGATGCGGTGGGAGAGGAGGTTCAGGTATCCGTGACAAGAGACGCTGTAGACAAGCGGGGGCCGGGTCTAAGCGATTTAGCAGGGCGACTGTCTCATGATCGACATTCGTTAGTTTTGAAGCCACCGGAGCCTGCCCCTGCTCTTGCTAAACTCATTGATGAGCTCAATGAGGAAAGCCGGCGTCCCATGTTGTACTTTACTGATGCTTTCTATTGTTCACACATGAAGAACCATCAATGAGAAATGGTCTGCCGAAATTT
Source organism: Andricus grossulariae (assembly GCA_011634705.1). Classification (NCBI taxonomy): domain Eukaryota; kingdom Metazoa; phylum Arthropoda; class Insecta; order Hymenoptera; family Cynipidae; genus Andricus; species Andricus grossulariae. Next base: position 13,322 of record JAABKJ010001856.1, read on the forward strand.
AGAGTAAACGAGGACCTTCTGCGTTTAGTTGGCGGCTTGAACACCGAGACACTGCCTCTGTTCTTGCAGCAGGAGCAGGGGAAGACTCTTGCATATTGCTCTGCGGTCTCGTGTGCCAGGATGACGAGCACAAAGCTCAGAGGCCATGCTGCTAACAAGTATGCCGAAAGAAAGATGTCAGATCCTAATGGAAGTTTCGACTTCAAGGCGAGATTAGAAATATAAGATCAAAACCGGGACGGTTGTACCAATTTCGAAAGAGTGATTGGTCTCAGAGACTGACACGCTACATAAAGGTTCACTTCGCTCACATAACATCAGTTCAAGAACGCCTATGAATCTGTACGAAGTGATTGTATATTTTTAACGAAGGCTCATGGTTCTGTCAGCGCGACTGGGGCAATTTAAGGGAGCGATCGCGAGAAAAAATTACACGGTGTGGCTCCATCTATGAATGGCCATAGTTGCACGGTTGCCTGGGATGAATAGTCTATCCATCTCAGCCTTCGATGTAGCTTATATCCTGAAAAGGGCTAAGAATTGGAAAGCGTCGGGTGTGGATGGGGTGCACAGCTGCTAGTACAAATACCTAGAAACATTAGAATCCGATGTACTGAAAAGATTCAGAAATATTCAGAGCTGGAGCAGGAGATACTGACCGTGTGGAGGGTGAACAAGGTCACCATCTACCCGGTCGTGATCTCCTCCACTTAGAACTTGCATGCGAGGTGCGTACAAATCTTGGATCCCTGTAGGGCTCTCTAGGATGCAATATTTGTATACCTGTAAACGAGCTTTCCAGTATGAAGGTTGGATCTCTATAGATGGGCTCTTCAGTGTGTATAATCGAGAATTATGACGAATGCGCAAGCGAATAAAGAGTTCCGAAGCAACGACTCACACCAACGAACATACTAGCGAGGTGCGGTTTTCCTCCGGTTCATATCCGATACCCAACCGGGATCTATCCGGCAACATGTCATAGTTGTACCCGATTCCTACTTAGTTTGTTACTAAGTCTACAAAATACTTGTACCCAGGCTTCCCAAGATCCAATGTATTTGCCTACATTCAATGTTGGCTAGAAGTTTTGCAGCAAAAAAGGCCGATGGCGCTAGTTTAGAACACATCCAAAGACATTTTTAAGTCTGTGAGAGCCTGCACATGTGTACAAATGTCCTGATGTGTCGAGTGCCGTGTAGGAATCGGCTAGGAACTACTTACAAGATAACTTTGGCCTATACCAGTATTCAATTTCTGCGTTTCCGTTTGTCGGATAGAAACCAGTCAGGACCTTTTAGAATGTTTCCTATGTCGAGTGCCGTGTAGGAATCGCGTAGGAATCGATTAGAAACTAATCTCGGTGTTTGCCAATATTTAATTTCAAGTTCTGATTTTCCATATAGAAGCTGGTTAGGACCAATTAGAAAGTTTCCATTCTCGAGTACGGTGTAAGAATCGGTTAGGAACCAGTTAGAAACGAACTTTGGTCTGCCAATATTTAATTTCTGGTTCCCTTTGTCGGATGGAAACCAGCTAGGAGCGGTTAGAATGTTTCCTATCTCGAGTGCCATGTAGGAATCGATTAGGAACCGGTTAGCAACTAATTGCAGTGTTTGCCAATATTTAATTTCAGGTTCTAATTTTCCAGATAGAAGCCGGTTAGAAAGTTTCCAGTGTCGAGTACGGTGTAGGAATCGGCTAGGAACCAGTTAGAAACGAACTTTGGTCTGCCAATATTTAATTTCTGGTTCCATTTTCCGGATGAAAACCGCTTAAAACCAGTCAGAATATTTTCAAAACATGTTCTGTTTCCATTTCCCGGACAAGAACCGGTTACGATCTGGGTATGTTCTAGCAATTTGAATTGCGATATGTTTTCTAAACGGTATTTTACGCAAGTAGGTCATGAGTACCTGTGGGTAGAACGTGGGCCAACATTATAATAGTAGTGTAACTAACTTGGTGAAGTAAAAGAATTTTCAAAACATGGACTTTATGTTATTCTTTCCACAGAAACGAATGACAATATTAGTTTTTCCATATCTTGAATATTAAGACAAATCGTTTAAATGAAAATTGCTTGAACTATTTGAATTGAAATTCTACGTCACAGAGCTCGGTGGAAATTCAAAGAACTTTCAAGTCAATATTGTTATCATTTATTAATGATAATAAGCAATAAGTGATTTTTGAAGTTACACCATTTACTTTTGCGATCTTAGCTTCTTCAGTAGTAATAGAAAATGTGTTCTCTGCTACAGTTGAGATAGGCGTTTTCACGCTGTTCCCGATAGTTCATGTCGGTTATCTATATTGTGTTTGTATAGTATTACTGTGCTGCGTAAGTGTTATTTTCTCTTTCTTGCGTTCACATAGGTGGATTGAGGTGGTCAGGGTCAGTGTCGAACGTTACGAAGATCGAGTCGGTACCTCTTACTCGTCTTCTTTTAACCCTCTGCCTTGACTAGCGTATCCCCACTTTGCAATCTGCACCACGTGACCACCTCACCGATACAAAGTACATGAGTGTTAGTGCAAGAGTTTCAAGATCTTATTCATTAAAAAAAATGCATGGGCCCCTGAATAATATCATGTGGAACATAACCTTATGAAGGAAACGTCAAAGTGAACAAAATACCTTTAAGTGGAAGAATTGTTCAAAATTCATTTAATTCAAAGAAACATTGCGTAGTAGAACGATTTTTTTGCAATATTTCATGCAATTTTTGCGCCTAAAAAGCCATTTCACCTTCTGCAATAGTAGGAAGGAGAAGTTATATTTTCGTGATAGGTAAGGAAAAAAGTCATACCAAAAATTTAGAATTTTCTAATTTTTAATTTATTATCCTTCTTAAATTATTCAGGTTATAATTTTGTATCAATGTAATTAGATTTTTGATTGATTTTGATAAGCAATGAATTCTTCTTTGCACAAAGGTACGTCGCATTCTTTAAACATGAAAATTGTTCTTTTTGTTCCTCCTTTTATTTTGCAGACTCGACATCTTTTATGATTTCTAGGTTTTTTTTTTTATCAATTAATCAAGGGAACTTTTAACAAAATTGGTTTAAAGCGGATGAAAAGTGACAGGTTTATGACACGAAAAACATGTGGAACATAACCTTCAGAAGGAAACGTCAAATTGAACAAAATACCTCTGAGTGGAAGAATTTTTCCAAATTCATTTAATTTACATTTAATTCAAGGTGATGTTGTGTATTAAAAATATTTTTTTTTTTATCAAAATGAAAGGAGTAATCAGAAGAACAATTTTCATGTGTGAAGAATGCGACGTAAATTTATGCAAAGAAGAATTCATTGCATTAATAAAAAATTCAAGTACTTTAATATAAAATTATAACCTAAATAATTTAAGAAGGATAGTAAATTAAAAAATAGAAAATTCTGAATTTTTGTTATGATTTTCTTCCGCACCTGTCACGAAAACATAACTTGTCCTTCCTACTATTTCAGAATATGAAATGACCTCTTTGGGCCGAAAATTGCATGAAATCTTGAGAACAATCGTTTTAATATACAATGCCACCTCAAACTAAATGTAAGTTAAATTAATTTTGAACAATTCTTCCACTCATGATGGTTTTCGTATCATAAACCTGTCACTTTTTATCCGTTTTTGAGCAATTTTCTTCAATATTCTTCAACTTTAGTACTAATACTTCATATTTAGTATTGTTTATAATAATTTACTTATTATTTGAAAAGTTTCTATCATGGGGCACTTGTGTCTCTCAAAATAGCTATACGGTACAGCTCTGTCGCACTTACACACATCAACGTCACGTAAATGAGCACTACTATTGGTTGTTCCCTTTCTACATGCCTCATTGGACGATTTTTGACGATCACGGTTAAATTGCCAGGCAGAAGGTTAAATTAATAGTAAAACTTATATAATCTTTGCTAGAAAACAAAGCTTAGACTATTTTTTTCAATAAATTATACGTTTTTTGGTGCTCAACAAATAATAATATTGACTCAGTGACTTTTTTACCAACAACTTTAAATCCTGCATGTGCATTCTGTCATTCTTTAAGTGCTTTCTCTCATCACACACCGTTCTATACGACATACATAATGAGGCTTGCGCACGTCTGCCGATGTTCTATATGTTTATTCTTACCATTAATATAGTTAATTTGATTGTTTAGTCGCAAGATTACTGAGGAAAACACTCAGGATTTCTTTCTTGCTATTTGGCTTTTTTGAAAAGTCTAAACCTTATTACGTTCCCATGATACTGAGAAGATATTAGTTTTATATAAAAACTATCTCTCACGGATTTCTGCAAATCTCCACGTTTCGAAACTCCTTGAATAAAAAAATGGTTTTAAGGTAGTGTATGTCTGTTAATTGAAGCAAAAACTACGCGTTCTATAAAAAATGATTCACAACGAATTTGTAGATTTTCTTTAAGTGCACAATTTTTGGCAATTCAAATTTTTTGTATATTTCATAGTTTGATCGAAAAATGGAATTTCGCATTATGGTTTTCAAGGTCAAAATTTGAATTTTCGATTTTTCAAGAAAATTCAAAAAGTTGATGTGATAATCTTGTAAGGCTTTCATAAAGCAACGTTTTTTTTTCTTCAATTTTTTTATATAGTGTTTTGTTTGGCTTAAAATTATCATTTTCGTTTTTTTTCAGATTTTGAAAATTCTATAACTCTGATCATTTTATTTTTATCAAAAAAGCCGTTAGGATGAATTGTTCAAATTTGAAAGTATTGCGAATAGCTGTACATAGAATTTTCAGATCTAAAAAAATGTGTTGTCAAAATTTTGAAAATTCTCTATCTTTTTTAATTTTAATCTAAAATAGCTGGCTAAGAAACTCGCCATTTCTCTTCATGCCTTAAAAACGTATGCCCAAGATCAATCCAATCTGATGAGTCTTCCGAAAGTTATCGTGCCCAAATTCAACTAAAATAAAAACATAGGTACTCAGATTTTTTGTGTTCATTAGACTGCAACATTGCAAGATTTCATGGGATTCCAAAAGATTGCATGAGATTTCATTTATTATAGGAAATTCATCATATAAAATCATTATGCATAGAACAATTACAAAATAATCAGCATGTAAATAAACAATACAAAAATATTGAAAGAATTTATGTAAAAAGTAGAGAAACTACGAAGGATTGGTTAATTTCAGACACGCCAAATTTCACTATGAATATCTTGAAGTCTTTGTAACTCCAACAAAATTCTACGAAATCCCTTTCAATTTTTTAGAGTTCTTGAAATCCTTTGGGATCGCTAGGAATCCCTTTGAATTTGTCTCATTTTTTGAAATTCACTATAAATATCTTGAAATCCTTGATATTCGAGCAAAATTCTTTTAAATCCCTTGATATATTTTTACATGCTTTGAAATCCGTTAGAATCCCTTAACATCCCTTCAAATCTTTCAAAAACGTAACAATAAATTTGGAAAAGCATAAATCATTTAAAAGCCTTTGAATTCAATTTTAATTAAACTTATTCATTGAACTTATGTACAAGAAATTATTCAAGTCCGTATAAATCTTCGAAATTTTTGAAATCTTAGGATATTTAATTAAATTCTTAAATCTTGTTATATGTCTTGAAATACCTTAAAACCCCAGTCAAATTTAGCTTGATTAGATTTATTTTCCATGTTCATTAAAGATATGTTGAAATCTTAGGGAATCTCACAAAATTCTTTTGAATGATTGGAAATTTTTTTAATATTTTGAAATTCTTTGGAATCCCTTAAAATTCCTAGAAAAGTTCGGCAACATACAAAGTCCTCTAAACATTCTCAAAATGTTTTTAAATTTATTAGAAATATTTGGAAAACTTAAAAATCCTTTTAAAATCCCTTGAAACCTCCTTCCAAATTATTTTTCTTGGATCGCATTTGAGTGCATGGGATTGCTGAGAGATTTTACACCAAATTTCAGGAGTGCTTAACCCCTCAACCTAGATAAAGTTCAACAAATTTTGTTGCACTCATTTATTTTTAAAATTGACTTTCTAAATCTGAAGGCTGCCTATAAGGCAAGGAATAAAAAAGGAAGATTTTCGCTTTTTTTTTTAATTACAAAAAATTATCACAAAATAAAAATAATTTAGATAGCTTCTTCTCGTATAAGGAATTAATTTTTATTTTTTTAGCTGCCGTAATACCCAATACAAGATATATTTTAGCCATCAAAGTTGGTTGAGCCAATTTGTAGAAATTCGATTTTTTTGTTCTTCAAAATTTGTTTATAACTTTTGTGAACAATTTTTTTTTGCAGCTGTTGCTCGGGGTGAATGAGTCCAATAATGTTAGAAACTTACCCCTGAAATATAAACCAAAAGCAAGTGGAAGCAACACACCCACTCTTATCCGGCTGCGGCTTTTTTAAATTATTGTACGAGCTATTGCTCATAAGTCCACTTAATAAATTTTCATAAGTTAGAAATGATTGCAAATTTTTTTAATTTATGAAAAAAATTTGAATTTATGAAAATTGGACAAAGTTATGAAAATTTTGGAAACTTATGAAAATTTTAGAAATTTATGAAAATGTATTAATTTTATGGAATTTATGAAATTTGTAAAAATGTATGGAAATTTTTTTAATTTGTTGAAATCTATGTAAATTTATAGTAACTTACGAAAATCTATGGAAATGTATGATAATTCACCGGTAATTTTTTATAACATTTCGAGTGCACGTATGCACAATAGGACAATACGTGATACGCGATAGCATATCCGACGAAAAATTTCCTAGCATATGTTGGCAAAAATTACGGTTCAAACCTTATTAAATTTTAATGATTTGTCAAAAATTTGAAACTTATGGGTACACGTGTGTGTACCCATTAATGTTTGCAACATATGTTGGGAAACATTTTGGTTCAAGCTGTAATAATTTAAAAGCAACCTTTATTACATATAGCATGAAATGAAATGTTTCCTAAATCAGGTTCAAAAATATCATATTCAATCTTTAAGTGTACCCATAAACTCAATTGCCTGCTATCATATGTTACAAAAATGTTACTTCGAATTTATTTCCTTCCATGTCCGTACCTCAATATGTGGCCACGTTCAGTTTCAAAATTGTAGAATTAAATGTTTTGCCGCACCGTGAACAAACTTTTTTGCGAAATACTTATAATGATGATAAAAATATGTTTCTACTGTTTCGAAGTGAAATGTGAATTTTCGTATACAGTTGATATCTCACTGCGGCCTTTAAAAAGGTTAAAAGCTATTTTCAGGTACCCCAAAGTTATGAATAGAAGATTGTTTTGAATGCTTCTGGGTAACCAGTTTTGACGAAATTAAAATATTTCCCTGAACGGATTTTTTTGCCTGGAAACCCCTATTTGAAATACTAAAAAGGAGTAAAATACTATTTCCAAGTTGATAAGACCATATAATTACATTCATATAAAGGAGTTATGTGTAAATTAGAATTACTAGCGAGAAGGTAATCAATAAATAAACAAAAGAAACGATTTTTTAAAAATTTTAATCAATGTATTGATGAATATTTCATCCAAAAGTTTGTATACATAATGTTCAAGTTTCAATATTAATTTCTTATAAAAACTATAGTATGTATATCATACATAATATTTTCATTTTATTGTAGAATAGATAATGTGTAATATCTAATGTACAATAATATATCATAGCTATACAATAATTTTATTATAATTAAACGTGCCTACTGTTATATTCACGTACAGCTTTAAGTAAACGTTCTGCGCAGTTAGAATTTGACTTATTCACTTTATATTTTTTCCATAATATTTTTAAGTCAGCATGAGAAAATGCTATGGCTTGTTTCGAGTAAAATCCTAAGCTTTTATTGTTTTGTTTACAAAAATCTTCGATGTGAGAAAATACTGCGTGAACTTCGGTATGCGAAGCTGTACGCGACGTGAACAAGTATAATAGTAGGCACGTTTAATTATAATACAGTTATTATGTAGCTATTATATATTATTGTACATTGTATATTACACATTATATATTCTAAAATAAAATTAAAATATTATGTATATCATACATACCAAAGTTTTTATAAGAAATTAATATTGAAACTTGAACATTATGCATACAAACTTTTGGATGAAATATTCATAAATATATTGATTAAAATTATTTGTAAATTGTTTCTTTTGTTTATTTATTAATTAACTTCTCGTTAGTAATTCTAATTTACATATAACCCCTTTATATAAGCGTAATTGTATGGACTCATTAACTTGAAAATAGTATTTTACTGCTTTTTAGTATTTCAAATAGGTTTTTCCAGGCAAAAAAAATCCGTTCAGGGAAATATTTTAATTTCATCAAAACTGGTTCCCCAGAAGCATTCAAAACAATCTCCTATTCATACCTCGGGGGTACCTAAAAATAGCATTTAACTTTTTCAAAGGCCACCGTGATCTGGATATAATATATTTTAATGCGTGACTGACTTAATATTATATTATATTCTACTTACGAACAGCATTTCGGAACAATATTAGGCTGTAGAAGAACAGGATAAAATGAACAGCTCTCATCCTTATTGAAACAGGAACTGATTTCTGGAAATTTTCTTGAACTTCAACTGCAAAGATCTTGAACTAGTTGCACTTATATAGATACTAGCCTCCACGTCATATTGACAAATATTGCTCATATTACTACATTTAGGCGATAAAGTGGCTTTTTTTCCTCATATCGTAAATCTATTTCCTGGCCTTGAAAATGTTAGATACTCGGGATGCAAACTTAATTCACACGGTTTAATTAATTGGAAAGAAGCGACACATTTCCAACGAATTTACACAAACGCAAAAACTGTTGTCAATCTTCTTAAAAATTTGCAAGTTCTTGCGGGTTGCTCCAGTATCTCAAGTTTTTTTCCAGGTATAATTTTTCATAGTACGGAGCTATTCTGATATTTCGCATTTTTTTAAATAATCAACTGAGAATTTGTATACAGTTTCGCGAGTTCATTATATATAATGTCTTTTTGAGTTTCTAAGGATTCCTTTAATCTCTTTAAGTCAGACAACTTTGAGAAATTGTATTACAAGATATTCTTAAATATATTTGCACCATCGATTAATTGAATAATTAAGTAATACCAAAAACCTAATTCATTTCTTAAATGTGTCTCTAGAGTCCATGAATTCAAATCATAATAAATTCAAACAAATTTTTATTTTATCTTATTCTATTTAAAATTCAGTTCCTATTTAGGTAAAACTAACGTGGATACCAAATAGTTGAATTTCAACGTTCCTGGAACGTTCCATGGGAACATTCCCAACTCAATTTGAGAGAATTGCATAAAATTTTAATAATCAAAGAATTTTCAACGAATTGAACAAAATGGGAATGACCATAATTCAGGGTGAATTCAAAAGCATTAAAGTGAAATTAGAGCGATTTTAGAATAATTCATTTCAAAAAGTGTTTATAGTGACTTCATCTTAAAAAAGTGACTGAAAAGTAATCTGAGACAAAAAGGTGACTTAAGAGACTGCGTGGCAGCCCTGCTAGTGCAAGAAATGCGTAAAATACAGAAAACCCTCATTCATGTTGAAATAAATAATGTTTACTCACGCAAAACTATCTTTAACTAGAGCATAAGAACAATTTAAAAATCAAAATTGAATTGAAAAAATCTACTGTTTACTTACTAGTCTTTACTCTCAAGAGAATCAAACTTCGTGCGATCTTGCTTGGGATTCAATTCGCTAAAAACATTAACTCCACACGTAGAACTTTCTTCTACATCCTGTTTACATTTGATGCTGTTGTCTTGAAAAAAAAGGTTGAGCTTTATTGTAATACAAGCAAATTGAAAATGATATAGAGTGAATTTGTAATCATTTATATGTAAAAAAATCGTCATTAGTTAGCTCCGAAATTTTCAAGGATTTCAATTTAAACCAAACAAAGCTGAATTTTCCAATGTAAAAATTATTCCAACTCTAATAAGATTTCTATTAAAAATGATTACCTCAAATTTGTAATATTTGATGAAGTGAAAGTATCCACTTGCAAACGAATTCAAGGAGATTTCGAAATAAAAGTTCGAAACTTTTCAAGGATCTTTAAAGGTTTTAAGAAAATACAGAAATAAATTCTTAAGTTTGTTGGGAAAATTTTAAATGATTTTTTATTTTGAAAAATGAATTTTAAGGGAATATTTGAAAAAATTTGGATTAGAAAATGACAATTGAACAATGATCAATTTTGAGTATAATCGAGTAAGTTTAAAACTTATTTAGAAGCTTTAGCGAGATTTCAATGCATTTAAAACAAAATGTAGATTTTTGAAAATTCCGAACATAAAATAAGCTTTTTAAGCATTTTGAAAGTTTTGAATGAATAAAAAATTTGTATAAGAATTCCTAGAAAAATTAACAATAATTTTTTTTAGAAATTAATTTAAGAAGAATATTTAGTAAAATTTCCAAAATTGTCAAAAAAGAATTAGAATTATTTTAAGGCAATGTTATTACTTTTGCTGGATTTCTATCAATGGGAGGAACAATTCGAGCTCCAAGATAATAAAATTATTATTATATTCCTGGAAAATTTTTTAATGATTTTTTTTAATACAAATTTGTAAGAGAATATTTAAAAGCTTTCAAAACAAATTTTAATGTATAAATTAATGTTTCTAGCTTAAAATAGCTTAAAATGATACAATTTTTTAAATTTATAAATTTTTTGGTTTATTGCTCAATTCATAGCATTGCAAATAATAGCGTTGATTTATAATTTTTTAAAACCTTTTAAATTTAAAATGTATAAAAGTTAAACCTGAAATTTTGCAGTGTAACGGCTCTTAATTGAAAAAAATGTGGGATCGAAAAATGTTAAAAGCTTCAATTTTACACGTGTAAATTATTAAGCGTTTCAGTTAACATTTTTTTAAGCTTTAATTTTAAAAGTTTAATTTCAATAATCGTGATCAATTCTGTCTCAATTGTTCAAATTGTATTTGCAGTCAAAAAGTTGTTCTTTTTGGACCTAGGATGACGAATATTCAGAATATTGTCATAACATAATGTTAAATGACGTATATGACGTCCAATCAATTGCTATATACATGAAAAAACTCAAACTTAAGTTTTATTGTTGTTTGATAAAAGTCATTTATTATTGTCTTTCAATATTCAACCATTCTTTTAAAGTTTAGATATAGAAGCTTCTCTTTAATAGCGATCATGTAAACATCTTAACTTAAAATTATCGTCTTGGAATATTCTAAATATTTGTCATTCTATGTCGAAAAAGAACAACTTTTTTGCTGTAAAACCTGTAAATTCCTGTAGAATGTTGTAGCTGCACTTTTTTTCAATTCTTGTAGAAAAATGAAACTACAATAAAATACAACAATGCACACAAAAAATACAAAACATTACGAGATTTGTCTCAATAATAGAAAAAAGTTGCACTTTCCTATAATTTTGGTTGCAATATATTGTATTTATTTGTGGATTCCTTTAAAAATGGTTTCAGTTTTCTATATTTTTTTGTAAACATTTTTTCACCATGGTATTTTTTGGAAAGTACCGCCAGGCCACTTTTTATTTTAGGTATACACCACTGTGTACAATTTAAATATGTTGGATATGAAATTTCTCGATTTCCATACCTTTGAAAGGATAATAATTAAAGTATGAAAAATATTGCCTGAATAATACTACAAATTTTAATGGTTTAAATTTCAACACAAACAATTTTAAGGGTTTTCACCTAAAATTGCAGAAAAATGTCAATTTCAGTTTCAATTGAAAAATGTGTAAAATTAATATCTGCAATGCTGACGGCTTAAATTTTGAAATTTTTCAACTAATTAGGTTTTCATATTTTTAATATATGCAATATTTAACATCACAATTATGAACACTGTGACTTTAAACCTTTCACTTTCGAAACATATTATTTATCTAGAACCAGTTCGATAACACTGTGCTTTAGAACTTAAACATGCTTTCAATTGACACCATATTTTCATACAAAGACTAAAAGCCACTTAAAACAAACAAAAAATCACGGAAGAAATTTACCTAGGGAGCGGTCACATATTACGTAAAGTTATTGTCAATCTTTTTTAATTATTCCTCCCCCCTTGTAACATATCGTAACATTTCCTTCGAACCCCCCTCCCCTTCCCGCCGTTACACAAGATTTTTACGAAGCTTGTCAAATATTTCTTTTTAATCATACAAATATTGAAATTACTGACAAAAAAGAAGTATTATAATTTTTTGTAAGGAGGTACGGTCACAAACACACTTTTCTTACGGATTTGTTTAAACTTTGACTATAGGTTCTTTGGAATGATATCTAAACGTTTGCGAAATTAAAAAAATATTATCCTCACCTGATCTGAGATAATTAAGATCAAAGTTGAATCCTTACACACGTAAAGACTATCCCAATGATAGGAAAATGATACATTTTTCCTCTAGCTCGTAAACTATTCTTACCGTTTTTCTCAAAAACTAATCTATGTTAGAAGGGGGTTTCATGAAGATATTGAAAAAATTTCAGAATTTTTGTCGTCTTGGTTTGAGAATGAGAGCACATGGTAGCTATCCGGTGTTACGTACGTATTTTGCCGGTGTCGATGTCATTCGAATAAATGATTATCACGATGAAGTGTAATTCTTCGTAAACCCGGAAAAGTTGGAAAGGTTGATAGCTAGGCTCGGAGAAATCTTCAGCAAATCAAACCAGATGCTCTCCGGAGCTGATATAAAAGATTATTGATTAATTAGCATTCAGGAAATATCCGTTATTAATTAATTGAAACTCAATCCGAACTTAATCGAAAGATTGAACCAAATTGTGCAAGATTTTATAAGAGACTTGTTCAATATTCCGATAGCGATTTAAGGGCTGTGAGGCTTTCTTCTGAAGTTTTGAACGCACACGCCTATATTTATAACTTAAATCTAATGACGCAGAAAGGATCGCGCGCAGCATGTCGCCACTACTAACCAATAACAAAATTCATTTTATTTCGATTTCGACACCATCCACCAATCAGCCAGTGGACGATTTCACCCTTGACGTCACAGATTAGGGCGAAGATCGCTCCAAGCTGACTTATGGATTGCATCCCGTGAGTCAACCCTTCCTTCCTGTTTATTGCATATTTTCGGCGCCTTTCTGTCTGGACTTTGTTTCGACCGGATATCCTTGATTAATATGACTAATATCTATCATACATTTTTACCTATAAGAAAGAGAGAGAACGAGAACGTTTTTCGCCATTGCACCATTCGTGATATTTAATGTGCAATTCATTTTCCTAACCATTACTCAATTGTACCATTGGATTTAATGAAATAACCCAACTGAATTTATATTATTACTTATAGTAATAATAATTGATATTATTCAACTCCTTATCCAATAGCTATCATTAGTAGACGTAAGATTTTATTCTATGTGTAAATTCTTTTCTATTACGGAATTCAAATTCAAATTGTTCCCGCGTAAAGATGGCGACGCCTGTTTTCCAAAAAGTCACACGAAGTTACACCATCTCTCTTATTTTTAAAATTTGTTCCTCAAGCAACTTTTTATCATAACTATTATTCATAAATTTTTATTTGAACTATGTATATTTAGGCTGATTATTCCTATCATGTATTGGCTTGAATACATATATCATTTACGTATTATTGTATGTCTAGCGGAAAATCCCTGACCAGATGGAAATACAGGGAATATTCCATCGACGCGTGGATGGTTTCATAGTATCCCCACCTTTTCTTAATTATCAAGAGCATGGGGCGTAGTTCTTTATACTTCATTTACTCGTCGCACAAAGTTGCGTTTTATGTGTTTATTCAAGTACCTATCGGTGTCGTTAAGTGCTTGATTTATTTATATATGATTTATATGGCTATATTTACTCCTTCCCTTAGTGATACAAATACCTTAGAGGTTCTTAAAATTTATGATTCTGAGAATTTCTGCTAAATTTTATCTTAAAATGAAATATATTTGTTATTCTTATAAAAATCCAGTTATTCAAAGAGAAAGGTCAAGAAATAATATAACCTAAAATTCCGATAAGGACGTTTATTCAAATAACCCCTATCCCCGTTTTATATTATATATTTGATATTACTGGTAAACAGAAAATTATTACACCACATTAGTAATAATAAGGAAAGGAAAATATTTTACATTAGCTTGTTAAATGGACTGATTACAATTGATGAAATACAATTTGTGAATTGAATGAACTATAATGGACGCAATATAATTTATGAATTGAATGAAATATGGTTGACGAATTGAAAAATGACACTAAGGAACAACTAGGATGGGTTTCACAGAATATCTATCTAAATATTATTGATGTTAACATAGCACAGTTCCATCACCTCTAGGTACGACCCGGACTACTGACTTCGCGGCAAGAGATGTTCCCCAAATAAAATAAACATATTTCCCTCAAACCCTTATTTATTTATTTCCAGAGTAAGAAAAAGGAATCGCAACTACCCCAAAGAAACAAGGAAAAGATGTCGACACATCATTTCGAAAACAAGATCAAATTACGTAAATTAATGAACCTCGATTCAATTTGAGTTCGAAAATTTTTGTTCTCTAAAGATTCAATCAATTTAATTTTCCTTGAAACAAAATTCACAAGAAAAAATTAATTTACAATAAATGAAAATTGAAAGAATCTGTGAATCAATTTTATGCCAAATTTGAATTTCAAAAAATTATTATTGAGTCAACCTAAAAATTACTAAACTTGAACACTCCTGAGTTAAATTTATGTAAAAACAAAAAGGACAAATTACAAAGTTAAAAAAAAATTAACGTCAACTGCGTTTAACTGCCGATTTATGACTCATGCGTTCGCCGGTCATAATTTCAGAAAAGAAGATTCAATTACTATTTGATTTTAATTTATTCGACTCACTGGTTTTAATTTTGGGTCTGCCTTCCCCCCTCTCAAGCGCTTTTGAATAGCAAGAATTATTTTTTCCATTTGAAAAAAAATATTAATAACAATACTAATTCAACTCGATCTCTCAGGTTTTTACGTCTTGCTTCTAAGACTCCCAACAATCATTTCAAGCCGATGGCCTGAACGATTAGGTGGGTATCCTTCAAATTTTGTTCTATAAATTTCGATACATAGATTAGGGTTACTGGGCCCTATAAATTGCATTTCAGCTTGAAGGGTTTCCTCAAATATTTTGAATTTTATTTGTCTCCCCTTAGTTTGATAACCACATAAGGTATGATAATCAATTTAAGAAGAATCCCTTTCCCCAAATCCATATCGCAAGAGTCCGACCTCTGGACCATCAATTGCTCAGTTTACGGTGCTGCTTTAGCTTTGGCTGATTAAAATCGAAGGCTCAAACCGACAATGAATCAAAAGCCCAAAAGACGCTTGCATCAACTAAACAAGAGAATTGGATGGGCAAGACAGAATGCGTCCAGTGTTCAATGTTTGATTGACAACATGACATCTGGTAGGCTGTTCACGGAAAAGGTTCGAAAGTTCCCCAAGAACTGAGGATCTTGAATCACATATTGAACAAGTAAAAGCTGCTGACAAGCAAGCAGCATATTGTTGACATAATACGGCTGTTATCTGACGCAAGGAGGAGAATACAGAAGGGGGAGAGGTGGATCAGGGAGAATCAAAAGTGTCACGCTGACCCATCTCGCCTCATTAGTAAACACCATGTTTTTGTCAAAAATCCACCCAAGCCCAACGAGGTAGAGACTTTTTGTAGAGAGGTATACAAGATCCCGAAAACACTGAAGTTGAAAGAAGATACTGAGAATATCATCCGCTCCAAGGAATTTTCTGACAACCTCATAAAATCTGAGGAGGAATGTCCATCAATCACTGCCGAAGAGGTGAAAAAATCACTTAGAGGCACAAAGAACTTCTCCGGTGCTGGACCAGATTGTATCAAGAACTTCTGGTGGAAGAAGTTTACTTCT
>JAABKJ010001857.1:0-29332 GCA_011634705.1 Andricus grossulariae
ATATATATATATATATATATATATATATATAATTTGACTTTTGCAGAAAGCATTTAAAATCGATTTGACAGAATATTTTTTGCTTGAAACGATTTTCTGGATCGCTACAAATGACGAAGAAAGATTGAAAAAAACTTATTGTCTGAATAAATTGATTTCTTTGTTAAAAGCTTTAAATTTGAAGTATTTATATACGATCGCTTCAAGGCTTGAAACTCCTAAATTTTAAATGAAAATTATTTTCACGATATTATAAATCAAAGTTTAAATTTTGTTAATTGATTCAAATTGCAGATTTGAAATGGTACTAGTAACATTTTTATGAGATTAAGATATCGTTTGAACATTTTCCATTCAAAACTATTTTAAAGGATTTAAGCTTTAATTTTTTTTAAACTGGTAATAATCTAATTATCAATTTTGAATGTTTCCAATTTTAAATTCTTCCATTTTTAGAGTTTGAATTCGGAATAATTAAGCTTTAATGGTTTTCAGTGTAGAATCATTTTTCAATTTTGAAACCTACAATTTTAGCTGTTAAGTCCAAATACTGTTTGAATATTGTAAAGTTAAAATTGTTCAATTTGATAAATTCGGTATAATTGAATTTTGAAGAAATTCAGTTTAAAATCCATCAGTTTTGTAGGCTGACATTTGAACTTGTTTGTAACTGTACGGGTTTCAATGTTCAATGTTTTTAATTATAAATTCTCTCAATTTGAAATTTGAATGATTTGTACGAATTGAAATAGTTCAATTTTGAATGTTGCCAATTTATTATTGTTCCAATGTGAACCTTCAAATTTTGAATAACTCATTTTGAAGGTTCTCAGTTGAAAAATTCTGTTTTTTTTTTAAAGTATCAGAAATTAAAGGTTTTAAGTTTAAAATTCTGTAATTTTGATTAATTCGAATTTGGAATAATTAAGTTTAGAATGATTGAAGCTTGAACATTTTTAAATTAAAAATTCTTTCGTTTTGAACGCTGCAATTTAAAATAATTTACTTTTAACATTTTCTATTATGAAATCGATCAAATTTGAATGAATTGTGCCACTTGTGCGAATTGAAATACTGTTCAATTTTGAATGCTCTCAAATTATTATTGTTACGTTTTGAACTTTTGAATTAGGAACAAGGGGCAAAATCGGAAAAAGTTTTATGTACGGGGTCCAAAATTTTCGGAAAACTGTGTTACGTAATTTATGGATGACCCCTAATTAAATTTTGAAGATTTCCACAATAACATTCAGTAAACGCTAGAAATTGGACTGTTTAGTTATAAATGCTTAGATTCGAAATTCTGAAATTATGATAAATTCCAGTTTTGAATTCTTTCAACTTGAACCTTGGAATTCGAAAGAATTCAATTTTTTTTCAAATCACTTTTGAACACTGCAGTTTGAACTGGTTAACTTTTCAACTTTTCAAATTCGACGTCAGTGAGCATTGAGACGTTCAAAGCTAAAGTTTAAGAATATTAATTCTTAAATTTTAAACACTGCCATTTTTTCAATTAGGCACGTCTGAATTTTCTTTAGAATAGCCCAGTCCTGAACATAATGAATATAATAAAAATAAAACGCAATTTTGTATTGCCATTTGTACCAGGGAAATCGTTTTAAGTAAACCATGCGGATAGAATTAAAATAAAATCATTTTGTTTACAGAAATTGATCCTGATCGTAGTCTGCCTGACAGTGGCGGTCATCATTTTGATAATCATTTTGGTAACTAGTTTGAGCTGATTTCCTGGATGGCCATCAACTCAACCCGAGACCAGAGACACATGTGCACCTTTTCAGAGCACAAATTCATTCATCTCCCGATTTCAGTTCTTCTTTGACGGCCCAGTGAATCCAGTAAAAATAAATCATCAATGCACTCTCCTGGACGTTCCTGAGAATCGAACCTTTCACCTCTTTCTTTCTCCCCAGTCAGCGATCGTCGTCTTGCTCTTGTTCCAATTTTTTTTGTAAATAATTCTAAGCAAAGATAGAAATTACGAAATCGAATTGCTTCGAGAAAAAAAATGTTGGCTACCAATTAGCAAAAGGAAGTCAAGATTTTTTCTCTTATAGTCGAATATTATATTGTAATTTTTGTTAGTTTGAGAGAGGCACTTCTCCAGTCTTTAGTCAATGTTAAAGACTGAAAAATGTAAAAAACTGGCCTGCATTTTGAAAATGCATTTGAATTTCAACCTCTTAATCGACACACACTTTTTCAATTCACGCATTATTATTTTCGTGCTTAACAGTATTTCTTAGCACTATTAATACCCCGTTATTGTTATCAAGTTGTCGATAAAGGGCAAAAGTAAACACCTCTGGAGGCTACTTTGTGTACATATATTATTCATATGTTAGTAGAAGGCTCGAACTACCAGATACTAATCTTCTAGGACGAAAAAAGAGGAGAGAAGTATCGATATCGAGTCTAAGTGTTGTAGAATCTCGAAGATTGTCTTTTTGATAAATAGAATAATGTCCTGGGTGACCGGAAGGAAAGTTAGGCTGGCTCTTTTTCCACATTCCATTATTTTGTCACCCGGTGTTTATTTATAAACTGCTTCAGCAAATTTTTTTCCGAAGGGCGCTGAGGTGGTAGAAATATTTCAAAATAACTGAGAGAAAAATAGGGTCTCGACTTTATCAAGAGAAGGAACATTTTCAAATTTTCTGAAGAGCCGAGATCCTCGAAATGGGAAAATCTAGTCCGTTTTTCGCGGCTACGCACAATTATAATTAAAAGTCCTCGTGGAATGGACAAGATTATTTTTTCTCTCGGTGAAAATTAGAAATAGGGCGAACTGTGCTGCGCTACGTGGTTTATAATCGACTCTTTGACCACACTGGGGAAATGAGTTTTTCGAAAAAATGTAAATACTATACATAAGAGTATAATTATAAATAGCGTTTCAGACTTTCTTTATAATATTTCGCAATACTCTTCGTGTAAGTATCAGCACCCAAAAAATAATGGATAGTGGCGATAAAGGTATCAAGTCTAGAAGGATTTGAAGACTTTGAATGAGAAAGCTTTCAGCAGAAAGGACTCGATGCAGAATCCATTTCAGTTTTATTGAATTCAGAGGGTTTCGAATTTATATGTGAAGGAGATGAAAATAGAAAAAGTAAAATGAAATTATTAAAAAAAAGAGGAAAATAAAAAAAGAAGAGAATTAAGAAGAGGAAATTTCATTTTTTTTAATGAAAAGATCATAGAAGAAGATAAGTGTACATAAGAAGAGGGTAGCGAGACAATAAAAACTCCGTTCACGAAGTATTTAAACCACTGCTGCGAAGTTAATGATTCAGGGGAAATTCGAAGAAAAAAGAAGATTGCTAAGATGATTTCAGAGGCGACGAGCTATTTGAAGTAAGTATGGATATTGAGCCTAGTTCGATGTCGTGCTTCTGTTCCTTTTTTTTCTGGCTTCATGTAAGTATACGAAACTGCCCCCTTTGTCAGAGGGCAAACCGATTTCGACTGCCAACGTTGCATTTCTTTATTGCCCTTCTCGTTCTTTTAAGTATTTATATTATTGCCTTATACGTACACGGTATCTCTTATAATTTATTGCGCTGGAGATCCACGTCCCTCCCTAGTTGATGATTTTATTTTTTTGATGCAATCCTACACAAAAAAAATGTTTCCATTGTGCTAACAGATTCTTCTGGTTAAGTAAAATAGTATTATATTCAAATCAAATGAGAATCTTAACCGAGGAGGGTCGGTTTTTAATCTTTTTTTTTTTTTTTTATAGTTGTCAGCCGCTCCTGAAAACGGAAACGTTGCTTGAAAACTCTCTAGTATTTAATTAAAGATGATTTTATTAAATTGATGAAAAAGTTTTCTGGGCGGTCGCTTTTTGTATTGTATCATTTTTTTGGATTCTCGAATGTGAATATAGTGCAAGTCTAAAGTTATTAAGCGCAATGGTTCTCTTTTCACGGTCCTTGAATCAACGATCTTTCAAGTCTATCATACTTCTGTATAACAATCGTGTAAATAAATGTCTTTGTTTTACATTTTTAGTTTTCATTTATTTCAATTTAATTTCCAGATTAGAATGATCAGTTTTCTTCATTAGAAAGTACTTAAGAATTTTGCTCAGCAAATGTTTTTTTTTTTTTCTTTTTTATGTAGAATTGTATAGTCATGGGCTTAACATTGATGTGCAATGTTTGCTGAGTACAAGATGCATCCGTGAAAGAATTTAAAATTGGAATTTTTGTATATCAATGGTATTTTTAAAAATGTTCGTAAAGACAGAGAATATCTATAAACGTATGCATCTGATTATTTATATTTTATCAAACTTTATATTGTAGGGTGACTTAAAAAAATTGCAAGTAGATTCAGAAACTGTATTTTTAAATTCCTAGAATTGTAGTTTTAGAAAATAGTGTATATTAAACATACTATAAAGATATGAATTAAAATTTATGGTGGAATACATGTAATAAGTTTCAGTTAAATCGGTAATAATTCAGATTGCTACCTAATCGATATTGAGACAATTTTAAAATTGATATGTAATTGAATTTAAAGTAAAATTTTATAATTTTATAAAAGAGCAAATTGAGAAAGAGTCACAACCTGCACACCACAGAAAATAGATAGCGAGAGAAAAAAAACTAATTATGTATTCGTGATTTATAATGAATTTTCTTGTGGATTTGTTGCTGAGAGCAGAAGAAGATCATGATCATGATTTGCCTCGCCATTCTTGCCATTGTCGTGGCCACCACAATTGGTGGATACTTTGGACTGTGAACATCCAATGTCAGGTATTTTATAAATTTCATAAAAATAATATACATATATACTTGGGATTATATAAACGTTATCAGACCAATTTTGGGATAACAAATTTGACCAAATTCCTTTTGAAATCCCTCGAAATCCTTATAGATCTCTTGACATCCCGCATAATCCTATACAAATTTTTGCAATTACTTTAAATTATTGAAAACTTTTTAAATCACCTAAAATCCTTTAAATATTGTAAAATCCTTTGAAATTCTTGGCAATCCTTTGAAATATTTTTAGGTATATCCACTAAAATCTTTGAGTCCTTAGAATCCTTAAATCTTGTGAAATTTTTGAAATATTTTTAAATTCCTGTAAATTTTTGTAATACATTAAAACCCATTGAAATCTTGTAAAATTTCTTGATATCCTTCGAAATCTTTTTTATTGGCCTAAACTCTTTGAATCTTTGGAAATCTTATAAATCCCTTAAATCTTGACAAACTTCGGTCAAATATTGAAATATTTTTTTCATAATTCCTTGAAATGTTTGCAATCTGTTGAAATTCTTAGAGAATCATAGAAACCCATAAAAATCCTCTAAAATCCTTTGAAATCAGGAAATCCCTTAAATCTTCTGAAAATATTTGAAATCCCTTGAAATCTTTGAAATTCTCTGAAATCCTATCAAGCCCCTTAAGTCTTGTAAAATCCTTCGAAATATTTTTAAATTCCTTAATATCCTTTGAAATATTTTTAGATATATCCCCTAAAATCTTTGTATCCTTAGAAAACATAAAAACCTTTAAATCTTATAAAATTATTGAAATATTTTGTAGTTCCCGTAAATTTTTGAAATACATTAAGATCCCTCGAAACCTTTTAAAATTCCTTGATATCCTTCGAAATATTTTTTAATCGCCTAAAATCTTTAAATCTTTGGAAATCATGAATCCTAGAAATCAATTAAAATCTCTGAAATTCCTTGACAATTTTTGCAATCCGTTGAAATACCATAACATCTTTGAAGTCCTCTGAAATCCCTTGTAATTCTCTTAAATCTTATTGTAAATTTTTTGAAGTCTTTAAAGTAATGAAATCCCTTGAATCTTGTGAAAACCTTTTAAATACCTTGATGTTCCTTAAAATTTTTGAAATTCTCGGAAATCCCTTAAATCTTGCCAAAATTTAGTAAAATATTGAAATTTTTTTTTTATAATTCCTTGACATTCCTGCAATCCGTAAAAATCCGTAGGAAATCAGAGAAACCCATGAAAATCCTCTAAAATACTTGGAAATCATGAAATCCCTTAAATCTTCTGAAAATCTTTGGAATTCTTAGAAATCCATTAAAGTCTCTTGAAATCTTTGAAATTCCTACGAAATCTGTTGAAACCCTTTGAAATGTTTTAAAATCCCTTAAAATCTTTGAAATTCTCTGAATTCCCTTAAATCTTGCCAAAATTTGGTAAAATACTGAAATATTTCCTTCATAATGCCTTGAAATTTTTGCAATACGTTAAAATTCTTATGAAATGGTAGAAGCCCATGAAAATTTTCTAAAATCCTTGGAAATCATGAAATCTCTTAAATCTTCTAAAAATCTTTGGAGTCCCTAGAAATCCATTAAAGTCCCTTGAAATCTTTGAAATTCTCAGAAATCATCTAAAGCCCCTTAAGTCTTGTAAAATCTTCTGAAATATTTTTAAAACTCTTAAAATTTTGCAATCTGTTCAAATCATTAAAAATCTGGAAAATCGTATTAAATACCTTAAATCTGGCAAAATTCTTTTAAATCATTTGAAATCTTTGAAATGCATTAACATTCACAATCCACCGCTTCAATTTTGTGAAATTCCTTGAAATGCTTTAAAATATTTTCAAATTAATTGAAATTCTTGTAATTCGTATAAATTATGTGAAATTCTTTGCAATCTCTAGGAATCCATTAAAATCGCTTAAAATGTTGTAAATTCTCTGAAACCCCCTGGCAATTTTTGCAATCTGTTAAAATCCCATAACACCTTTGTAGTCCTCTGAAATCCCTTCTCCTTAATCTTATTACAAATTTTTTCAAATCTTTTAAAATCTACTAAAATCTTTGAAGTCATAAAATCTACTAAAATCTTTGAAGTCATAAAATCCCATAAATCTTGTGAAAATCTTTTAAAAACCTTTAAATCCCTTAAAATCTTTTAAATTCTCCGAATTTTTTAAAGTAATTCCTTGCTATTTTTGCAATACGTTAATATTCTTTGAAAATCGTGGAAACCCATGAAAATCTCTGGAAATCATGAAATGTCTTAAATCTTCTGAAAATCTTTGAAATCCTTAGAAATCCATTAAAGTCCCGTAAAATCTTTGGAATTCTCTGAAATCCTATATTAGCCCCTTAAATCTTCTAAAATCCCTTGAAATATTTTTGAAACTTAAAATTTTGCAATCTGTTCTAATCTGGAGAATCATATTAAATACCTTAAATCTGGTGTAATTCATTAAAATCCCTTGAAATTTTTGCAATGCGTTCAAATCAAAAATCAATCTCTTAAATTTTGTGAAATTCCTTGAAATATCTTGAAATATTTTTAAATCCCTTGAAATATTTTGAAAGCCTGTGAAACATCTTGAAATATCTAATATCTTTAAAATCCCGTGAAATTCCCCGTCTTTTAAAAGCTCTTGAAATTGTTTTTATGTAACTCTCCCAAGTTCCTTGGGATCTTTTAAAACCTATGAAATCCTTCAAAATCGCATGCTTCTTTTTAAGTTCCTTAAAATCCTCGAAATAGTTTAAAATTCTATGAAATCCCTTTAGTCTTGTAAAATTTCTCGAAATATTTTGAAATTTTTCAAATGTTTTGAAAAGTGTGTGCTGAAAGGACGAGTCTCAACTCCTCTATTTAGGCGAAAGTCAATGAATTGGGCCAAATATTAATGACCTTGAAATTTCAAGGTGACAAATAATAAAAATTGTGAATTTTAAACTGAAAAATGTTTTTTCCAGAGGGGTAAGAAGACGTCGAGCTCGTTCCTCTGAGGGATCATGTATCTTTTTTGGGCAAAGTGGCACCGTTGCACACGTTGACGCATATCGCCAAGAAATCATCAGCAAAAAGTCAGGCAGTGATGGCACCTTCATCATCATCTTCGCCTTTGTCGACATTGTCAGAATCATCGTCATCATCATCCTTATCAACATCGGCCTTACAATTCAAAAAATTGCACTCGTACTATTTGCACCATCATCAGCATCATCGGCGTTACCCAAATACGAAGAAAATGGTCCTTATTGTACCTAAAGAGAGTCACGGTAGCATTTCACAATATACATGTGCATATACATAATTGCATATACATAATACATATACATATTTCATTATACATATATAAACCGTAGCCCACATAGACACTAGGCTAGTGTTAGTAAAGTTTCGTTGAAGCATATTTTGTATCGAGCGTAGCTTATCGCGACCAAATTTTGGTCATTGGTTAAATCCTCCAACGATATGCATAGTATAGGCCCAATTTATCTCACTCCCAGATATTATTGTTTACCGATAGAGATTTCATCCTCTTTTATTTCCAGCAATTCATCAATCTAAAGTCTAAAAAAATTTTCTATAAATCGTCGATAATCAAAGCGATGGAAAAAGATGGAAATTGTGAGAGTTGGAATTTGGATTCAAGTTTTAAATAGTCCTAATTTATTTTGAAGCACTTGAATTTCAAATGCATCATATGTAAAAGAGCTTGAAATTATGTTAAAATTAAAAAAGAATGGAATAAAATTTCCTAATTTTGTACATGAAACGCTGGACCTAAAGAAGATTAAAATCACGGCCCTTTATTCGGTAAAGATCACAATCACAACCATCCTAAATGAAGCTGGGAACTCTCTGCAACGAAATTCTCAGTCTCCTCCGAAAAATTCCGAATTTTAGGATATTTTCAACTCACTCTGAAAGTAGGATTTATCGCAGCTTTTCGGAGGAGGCTTTTCCAAATTGGCATAATGAGACTCTATGAAAAAAAAGAACAGTATACCCCGATCAAAATTGTTGAGCCCAAGTCTCGCTGAGATTTTCTAGAGTTGCAGAGTCGAAATAACGACAGGAGGATGCATTTTGCTGCAGCAATAAATATTACATAATATAGGTGTTATGGAAATTAATAAAAAAAGGCCATCGCCTCAAACGAGGTGACAATGGTCAAGTTTGGCCGCACTGATTGGACTGTTGGGCCTCGTTCGAGGATCGCTGAGATGTAAATGTACTTCACGATGTATAGTTAGACGGCATGAAACACGGAAGCTGATCCCTGATGATCACCCTGATAATATGCATATAAATATATAAATATTATACATATAATTAATAGTCGATATTCAAGAGGAAAGTGACGCGATTACGTAATGTTAATGTTTTGTTGAGTATATTATATATGAACGTTGAGGTAAATACGATGTCAGAAGACTATGGGTTACACTGTTCAAACTAATGATTAAATTATAATAAATCAAGGCGGCGACGCGAATCATGCGTTATTGGTAATCACTGATCACTGATCACTCGATGCGAGATATGTATATTTTAAGATCACCTTGCATTGTACAGAAAGTGTATATGTAATTGTTAGCCTAGATAGTTACGTTGCTATTTCTCATTATTACATTCTGGGTGACTTTAAGGCGAGATGCGAGTTACCTGAAACGCAAGAAGACCGAATATCATCGGACTTTTATATATTTATTTTTTAGTTCTTTTTAATTTACTTGATCAGTCGATTGATCACATAAATGAATTCTTCAATTTTAAAACAATTTGGTCTTAATTCAATCCTGATATAAAACAAATCTATTTTTACTTAATAGAATTAAGTAGATCTGAAGTTTTATTAATTGCTTTTCAGAAGCCTCCCAGTTTCCAAGTCTACTGAATTCAAGTACCTATACACCTATTTCTAAATTATTTTTAATTCTTTAAATTCAAAGAAATGTCGTACATTTTTATAAAATGTTTGAATTCTTTTAATTCATTCGAATTATTATGAAGTTCATAGATTTCATTTGAATTTGCCCTGAATTTAGAGCATTTTATCTCTACTTGAATATATTTGACTGTTTTCAAATGAAAACTTAAATTCTATGGAATAAAGTAATGCCTTAGGGGCTGGTCCAAAAATTCGAGTTTAGATTTTTCGTGATCGATCCTCTCCCAATTCGTTCATTTTCTGGAAAAATAAATTCCCTATTCCTTTTTTTCTAATCTTTGACATTAACCCGTTCCCCGGGATTTTGAAATTAACATGGAATTTTAAATGGAAAATTTTCTTTTTATGAAAAAATGGAAAAAAAGGTATTGGTTATTATTTTTTTTGTAAATTAAAGTTCAGCCATCTCTTAGGGAATGTTCAAGGAAGAATTTCCACCCAATAAATTTTTATTTTGACCCCCCAACCCCTTGTATTGTGCCCAGAAAATGCCTTAAAAAATGCAAAATAGCCATTTTATGTAAAATCCATGCTAAAAACTGTATTTTATGAAGTTTTTCCAACAATAATTATTTTTACTCGATAAGTGACAAGCTTAAAAGTATTGTTAACTAATTTTTAATTGTTAAAAGAATTATTATTTACTTGAACCATTTTTTACAGTAAATCGTGAAAAGTTATTTTTTCGGGATAAATGGTACAGTTGGTATATTTTAAAAGTAATATCTTTTTAAAACGTTTTCTAATTACTTAAACAATTTTTTCATCCTGTAAATCGTGAAATGTTATTATTTTTAATTAATGTCACAGATAATGAATGTTAAGAGTGATATTTTTTGTGTAAGAGAGTTTGCAATTATTTAAACTATTACTACCAGTTGCTCCTTTCTATACAAAAGATGGAGAAATTTTTTATTTTTTTTTTGAATATCTTACACTATGTCACTTATTATTTAACCTTTTCTTCCAGCAACCTAGATAGATCTGAAAAAAATAACTATCCATAACATAACTGCAAAAAATGGTTAAAAAATTATTATTGTTCAAAAAATTAGGGTGTAAGTTCTGACATAAAAAATACTGAATAATAAGCAACATAGTGGAATAGATTAAAAAAAAAACTAGAATTTTCTCCACCTTTCCTATGAAAATGCGTTAGTGATTAATAATTAATTGTTTAAATAATTGTAACCGTCTGTTTTTCACACAAAAAATCACTCTGAGCATTTATTAACTTTATTATTGATTCCAGAAAAAAGTAAGTTTCCAAGATTTACAGGGAAAACACTGCTTAAACAAATGAAAATTGTTTAAATTATTAACAAATATGGTCAACAATAAATATTATTCTTCAAATTCATCAACTATATCATTTATCCCGAAAAATAATAACTTTTCACGATATACAGGAGAAAAAAAGTTATTTAAAAAAATAATAATTGTTTTAACAATTCAAAATTATTCATAAAAACTTTGAAACTAGTCACTTATCGAATAAAAATAATTTATGTTGAAAAAGTTAAAAAAATACCGTATTTAGCATATATTTTACATAATACTGCTATTTTGTTTGCACTATTAGTTATTGAGTGGAAATTATTCCTTGAACATTCCTTAACAGAATAAAATTTAATTTACAACAATTTAATAAAAATGTAATAACAATTAGAATTTCTTCTTCCGTAAAACGAACAAATTGGGTGGCATTGATCACCAAAAATCAAGATTTGAATTTTTACAAGTATAAATTTGGACCACCATAGACTAATGCCTACATTTTTAATGATTTCTCTCAAATCTGAATATGTTTAACATGTCTAATTATAAATTTGTATCCTACTTAAATAATAAATCATGATGTCGGCCGGAGCGGAAACTTTTTTCATTTAATTTCTTAAATTTTCAATATTTTATCAATGATTTGCAATTAAATTTATTTACAAATTTTTCATTTTTTTGAGCTGCGAATAAAAATTTTGTATTTAAAGTGCTTCTTTCAAAGTAAATCTATATTATAATTTTTTTATCGAAGTCGGTACTTTAAAAAATCAATCTTCCAGTCAAACAACAAATTGACAGTAAAATTAAAAAAAAATGTTAATTTAAATAATAAATTACATTACTCTTACCGATGCAAACCGTTTAAATCTTACGTGCCTCATACGTAGAAACAATCATACTTATACGAAATATTGTGCCTAACTTAAATAGTAAAAGACTGTCATAAACCCACACATCTTTCGCAAAGATTGTGCTGCGTAAAAATCTTAAAAAATCCAACCTCAAGTATATAAAATACTTTTAGACTAGTCCAAAATTTCCTAAATTTGTTACATTCTCATTCGTGAGACTGTAATGGAATCTTCTCAATTTTCGATCTGTAGTTTTTTAATTATACTTTGTCAAACATAAGCTCATGGACTCGATTTTCTTGCGTTTCGAGTTTTTCGTACAATTCTAGTCAAGATATACGAAAATTATTGAAAAAATGCATGATTTGTTCGGCATCTGTTTGTATCGAAGTTTATTCGGGGGCATTTTTCCTTTCCTTGAGGAAGGAAATAAAAAGGCGTGAAAGCGACAAAGAACTAAGACCAAAACTCTCTTAGATGTGGATATTTTATAAATTGTGGTGTAAAGGGGGAAGGACAAGTTTACGTGATCTCGTAATTTATAATTAGACTATATTTTAATACTTTTGTAGATATTCATTTTTTCACCGCAAAGCCTCTTAATTCTGCTATATTTTGAAATTTGAGGCTTCAGCATAATTTGAAAATGATTTGATTGTTATATTTTCGGATCTAGAATAATAGTTGACGAGAAGTCAACCAAAGAATACTTAAAGTTGAACTTCTCCCTCTCTTGTTACCAATCTAAGACGTAATCCAACATTTAATTCCAGACACCTTGTCACGTGTCATTACTGATCTCTTCGATATACATGTATTATTATCTGTAATGATGTATTTATCTCTCGTGACAATTTCGGGCTAAGATGAAATCCAAATAATCTAAAGCTGAATTCTAGAGTGCGAAGAATTTTGAATGCGATCGAATTAAAATTACTTCTCAATTACTACTACTTTAGTACTCTTATCGTGATAGTTGGATACAGAGAGCACCACTGGCAAAAAATAATTTAGTTTTTGGTGTTTGTGCTCTGCTTTAAATTTATCGAAAGGGCCTGCTATCTGTTCCAAATGAAAATTGGTTAAACAAATTTATTAATCTAATTAAAAATAATAATATTAATAATAAAAAGGCCAGTGGTGCACTCTGTTAATATTTAAGGTCATACACACCATGATTCTAGATAGAGTCCCATTAGCTCCTGCGTCTAGCGAGGCATAGAATTTAGCTTTTATCTCAGATTTTAGAATAGAATTTAAAAGTCCTCGTGATAGGAATTGAGAGATAAAGTTAATTTCTCATCGATAGATAAGTTTACGAATAAATTCACATTTATTGGTGCACAATCGACTGTGTGTTAACGAGTTTGGCCTAAGACGCATTTGTTGAGGTTGATGTTGCATTAATTGCCACTGGCTTTCCAATTTAATCGGAAAAATCTGATTATTCCATTCCCAACATCTCTGAAATGTCCACAAATTTTTGTCACATTTTTTTTTATTCTTAATTTCTCCTGAGTTTCAAATTATTCTTTTTAAATATTCCAATCTCATGGTAGAATTCTTCACATTTTCCGTAAAAAAACATTAACATTTTCAAGTATGAGATCATTCAGTTTATAATGCGTAATTCATGACGATTAATTTAAGATTTTAAATATTAAACTATAATATTTCTAAATAAATAATAATTGAATCGTTAGTACTGTTTTAAACAAGAGCAGTGTTAAACAATTGCAAATTTCAAATTAAAGCTTTATAAACTATTTTCAATTTTCAAATAATTGAAAATTCTTGAATGAATCATAATTATACGATATTAGCAAATTCAGGACCCCAAAAAATTAAACTTTTAGAATTCAGAAATATTTAACTCTTCATTTAAAAATTTCCGAGAACTACATTTTCAATTGTCAACCTTGTAATTTCAATTATTACATTTTGTACATTTTTTATTTAAACATAAATTGTTGAATTTTGAAAAGTATAAATTACAATTTGACAATTATTATTTTTTAACGATTTAAATTCAAATAATTCAACTTTAAACTTGACATTTAAGGATTCCAGTATGAAAGAAGGTCTACATTTCACAGTTTTAAGTTTTAAAAAATGTTCAGTTTCAAACAAAGTTTGGAATCGTTTAACTTTGAATGTTCCTACATTAAAGCGAGCAATTTAACCCTTAACCGGCACCGCGGGTCTAGATGGCCCAGGGAAATTTTTTTTCTCGCATTATCTTCCATTTCTAACGTCAAAATAAAAGGCATAGAATAAAAAAAAATTATGACAAACGTAATTTCAATTTAAAAAAAAAACACACCTTTTGGCTCAAATTAATACCTTTTTTTAAAGCATGCTCTAATATGTTTATTTTTTGTGAAATTGCATTATTTTAAGAGTACGCAGTTCAATTTTGGTGCAAAAATAATTCAAATTGAAAAATTTATCTAAGTTTGTGTAAAAAGTGGCATTTTTCAACTTGTTCTGCCGATTTTAATTTTATTAACTATTTGCTCTTAATTTTAAGGAGTTAAAAAAACATGAATTTTTACAGCACGAAAAAATGCATTCTCGGGTTACAGTAAGCACTCAAAGTTGGTGATGGGTCCATTTGACCCAGTGTGCCCCTTACGTTCAACACAGGAAGTGTGCCGGTGAAGGGTTAAAACGTATTTTGGATTAGTTGAATTTTAAACAGTATTCCTGAATTGGAAAATTCCCGAAATAATAAAATTCCTGAACAGTTTATAATATTACCGAAATTGAAAATTCCCGAATAATAAATTTCCCGATAGTTTATAATATTACTGAACTTCAAAATTTCCGAGTAATAAAATTCCCGACATAAAATTGCCGAATTATTAAATATCCGAACTATAAAATTCCTGATTTTAAACAATTAAAGATTAGTTTATAAATATTATTCAGTTATTAAAAATACAGTAATCAAATATTTTTAGTGTTCGAAGTTTCTAAAACTATTCTT
The DNA here is from genome assembly GCA_011634705.1 of Andricus grossulariae. NCBI lineage: Eukaryota > Metazoa > Arthropoda > Insecta > Hymenoptera > Cynipidae > Andricus > Andricus grossulariae. Next base: position 14,869 of record JAABKJ010001857.1, read on the forward strand.
TGAATTTAAAATAACAATAATTGAAAAAATTTTCTTCTAGAAATAGATTTTTTCTATTATTTTCATTTTTTCAAACAATAATTCTAGAAACTTTAAACATTAAAAATAATTTTGTTTTTAAATAGAAATATTTGATTATTGTATTTTCAGTGAATAAATAATATTTATAAAAAAAAGTTCGGATATTTTATAATTTGGCAATTTTCTGTCGGGAATTTTCAAATTCGTTAATATTATAAACTGTCGGAAATTTTATTATTCGGGAATTTTCAAATACGGTAATATTATAAACTGTTCGGGAATTTTATTATTCGTGAATCGCCCCGAATGTTTCAAGATTGTAGTTTTTTTTAACCTTGAATTTTTACATTCTTATGATCGGAGAATGACCCGAATTTTTTTGCATTTGAGGATGCAATTGGAAAACCCTTAATTTGAAATTTGCGAAGCTCTCAAGTGACAGTAGCTGGTGTTGTTTTATTTTAAAAAGCTGGTAAACATTTCAGTGGCGTTGCATACAAGCATCCAGAAACCCCAAAGGAAAACTTTCTCAACATTTAATTCTGTGTTGAAAGCTTCCAAATTTGAAATTCTGTTTGTATACAAAGAAAATTTTCCTTTTGGAGAGATCCTGAAAGATAAAACGTCTTTCCAAATTCCACTACAAGGGACACTATAAGAAAGCAAAATTAAAGAAAAAAAGGGAAACTATGTAGACCAAAGTTGAGTAACGAGGAAGAAAAAATAAAATCGGCAATGCCAAAGAGGCTAGTGTTCGTAGCAGTCAACCTCTGCGCTCTAATTTAGATGGAATGCCTCAAAGTAGGCGTAATAATTATAGGTAATAATTATATTGCATTATATTAAATTTAAAAAAATATTCCATTGTCTCGATGCCATTGCCGAAAAGAGAAGAATATTCGCCACCAAAAGAAAAACGAAAAAATGTAAACTATTATTCGAGTTTGTATTATAAACGAGAGTGTGATAAACTGTAAACAAAGCTGTGCTACGTTGAGGCATCAGAAATGTGTACGAGCCGTGTCACATCGGTGCAATTATTACTACGAAAGGCTACTTCAATAACCTTATGAGTGTCAATTCCACTATCAACTTAATTCATAATTTTCAAAAATGTAAAAAAAATGGAGGACAATTTAAATGATAGCATAAAAGCTCGCATGATATACCTCGGTTTTCATGTGGCAAAGTGAGATTATTAATAAATTAAAATTTTAACAAAAGATAAACACTACACTGTAGTACGAGGAAGGATGAACCAAAAATATGAATACTTTTTATTGTAGGTATTTCATAGAAGTTCATATAAATAAAGATACTGTATCGATGATTACTTACTAAATAAATCAACAGTGTTTTCTGCCTATGTACTCGTACGCATTTCGTTTCATATTTTCTCATTACATCACATTTGCAAATTTGACTAATTGTAAGATTTTCAGTTTTTTATATGTGATGTAACTTTATTTTAAACTAAATTAAAAGCTTAAAATTTTACTAGCGGCCTAATGATTAATTTAAAAGCGTATGATATTAAAAATGCGTAAAAATCTAATTCGAAACCATTCAAATATTATAAAAGCCTTGGAATTGAAAGTCTAAATTAAAATTAGAAAGCTTAAATTAATTTACAATTGGTACAAATTTTCTGGGAAAGTCTGGGGCTTCAAAACCGAAATTGTGTAGCCGCCAAAAATGCCATGAAACACTGAAAATGATCAATTGCCAATCCGAAGAATTCACTAAACAATTTTCCATCTGTAGATCACTTATCAAATCTCTGTAAAAAAATCTTGAAATGAAATCTTGGTGACTTTTTATTTTTGTGCGAGAGAGAAATCATTTTAAGTCTAATAATATCTATAAATAAAGTAGTTGCATTAATTATTTACAGAACCTTTCGATAAAAAATATAAATCGAAAGGATTTTCTAGTCAAGTCAGCGATTGCACTATACTTGTAAATATGAAACCAAGGCAGTGTTCTTTTAACGAATTCTAGACTAGATGCTGATAATTATAGTAGAGGATAGAAGCTTTTGTCTCGCTTAACTAAAAAGTTTCGCGTCACTCTGTATCTTTCGATGTGATTTTCAAGAAAACTTTCAAACAATTTCAACGTTTTTTAACTATCCTCATCGGACACCTATACAAAGAGCACAACAGAGAAAAAAATAATGAGAGATGCACTTGCGAATAAATTCCAATTTGTCCTCGAATGTACATGTTAGAGTTAAGCCGTTTTAAGACATAAATAGACAAACACGATCTTTTGATAGATTCAAAGATATCGATCCATATCAGTGCACTGAAATAAAATTGAGGAGCTTCCAATGTCGTGACTCCTAGACTGTACGATGTGAAAGATCTGCATTTTTCTCTTTAAATTGTAGAGCAGGAGATGGAAAAAAGCAGCAGGCTGAACAATAAAGTTGCAAAGTTAATCTTGGATGAATTAAAATAACTGATTGCTCTCTTGGAGTGAAAATTTATTTACCTTCTGTCTGTAACACTATATAACCAAAATTGTAAGAAAAATCGGTGCATTTTTTATTTCTAGAGAGCTTCCAAATTTCGACTTTGTTAAAAAAAAACTTAGATTTTGCGTCTATTGATATTTTTATTTTCTAATTCAGATAAGCGGCAAAAGTTGTACACCAAAATTGTATATTAAAAATTCTCTTGTGTTGGCAAACTCAATTAAAGTATCGAAAAATTACATTTTTCTCTTTATTTTCAGACTGAATAGTTTTTTTTTATTTGTGGGAAGGGCGCCACACTCTGGATATCCAATAAGAGTTTTTTTAATGACTTTAGTTTTAATGGTTTAAATTCAAACTGCACAAATACAATTGTTTACTTGGAAATAATTTAAGCACGAAGTATATAAAGATATTAAAAATATAATGAAATAATCATAAATATAAGAAAAATTATAGAGTAAAGATAAAAATGAGTTACGAGACGTTTAATGTATTTTATTTTCGAAAAAGAATTGTTAAATCCCACAATAATTTTTCAAAAGAAAAGACATATCAAATTATGCTTAAAAACATCTCACATGGAAATACTTTTTGTAATACTCAACAAAAAAAAATAGTCGAAAAATTAATAAGAAACTTGGAATTTTTTATTATAAAGTAGATATTTTGATTTCCCTCAAGGCTGATCTTTATGGATTGAAAAATAAAAAATATCTAGTACTGCAAATTAAAATAATTAAAGGAAATAAGTTATGGACAATATGAAGAAAAAAATCAATAATTTGTGAGAATATTTCACTTTTTATTCAAAGCTAAGCAACACAGATTTTTTTTATTTTGAAAGCTTCAAATTTATTAAGAGTCAAAATAACAATTCTGTGCAGTTTAAAAGCAAAAATGCTTGGAATGTTTGAAATTCGAATGCAGATTAAAGGTATTTATTTTATATTAATCAGTAAATTCTGGTATATACAAAAATGTGTTTCAGATCTTTTGTCAACAGAGGGTCTTCCGGCAGTGGAAGAAGCAAAACTACAATCTGCTTGATAATAAATGATAAAATATTGGCTTGATTATACAATAAATATAACTTACTTTCGATTTGACCTACATTAATTATATTTTTACCTTCATTGTTAAGTAAAATTTGCCACTTTCTATTAAATAGTAATCTAAATATTAATAATATTTGCATGTTATCACAATAAAACATTTTTAAAAGGATTTTCAAACTTGATAATGCAGTTTTTCAATGTTGAAAATAAGTATTTAGAATGATCCATTTTTTTCGTGATCTGAAGAAACGTTTCTTTTAACGAATTTTATTTAAAAAAATATTGTTTGTACTAAAATAAATATAATATAATTGAAACGAGTTGAAACAAACATGCTTTGGGCAATAAAACATCTTCTTTGTTTGAATTAATAAATTAAAGATTGTTTATTCAAACGATGATGAATGGCAGTGAAGTAGATCAATATTGAATTCAAAAAAATTAATTAATTTTTCAATTCTAGTCAATTCTAGTCATCTGATAATTTTTTTTCAATTCGATGAATTTTCTGGGAAACATACTTCTTTCACTCAAAGGAACATGATTTACTTGATCCGCACATGGATGAATTGATTAATTAAAATATGTATTTACTATTTCAAAGAATCGATTTGATTGAAATAAGGATATATGTATCTTAGGGTGTGGAAAACAGATTTAACTAAACTAGGTTCTTGGCTTTTAAGAAATCATTGATAATTTTCACATTTATTGCAAAGAAATATATTTCTCTTTATTAAAGAAATATCAGCAAAGAAGTTATTTCTTTGAGTCACTCGAGGTTTTTCTGACTAAATTGCATGGTTTTTTACCTTGTGGAAAATACGTATTTTTAGTTGCGAATTGTTCATTCATTGCATTTCAGTTTAAACTTTTAATTCACTACTTTAAGAAAGAAATATATGCCTAATATTAATAATTAATTACAACATTTTAAAGAATGACTTACTTTTAGGTGTAAAACTGGTTCCTGAAACCTCAGCAATATTTCCATATCCGATACGTAAGATCGATGAGACCTCGTTTAATTGATCAATTTACATGACTTTTAAAAATCATGCAAGTTTAAGCCCATTTTCAGCCTCACCAAACAAAAAAAGAAAGCAATAGCACTAAAGTTGGCTAATAAAATTATATTTCTATATTTTCAAATTTGTAAATCAAAATAGAACAATTAAATTTTAAAGACTAACTTCTATTCCTATTGTTTTGTTTTTTGTTCAGTGAGGCTGCGATATCGGGTTAATATGCATGATTTTAAAAATCAAATAAATTAGTAATAACCAAACGAGGCCTGAGCAGAAGGAAAAAGCGAATTTAAGCACAGATCAAATTTTTATTTAAATTTATTTAGTTTTTCGATCCAAGGGGAAAGATAATTTTGAATACAAAATAAAAATTTCTGATGAGTATTTATTTTTTTAGGTTTATTTGTTTTTTATGGTTATATAAATATAATTTTCCTAATATTCTTGAGAAAATTCTTAAAGATTTTTTCAAGTTTCAGATATGTCAAATCAAAATTTCAATAACAAATTTAATCTTCGAAACCTTCAAACAGCTTCAAACCAATAGTTAAGTGTTGAAACAAAATAGATGAATTCTCATCGAAAAATCTAATAGTTGATATTTCAATCCCAAAAGGTTTTTATTTTTAATCAAAAACAGTTGAAATCATCCGAAAAAAAAAACTAAATTTGAACAAAGTAGTTGAATCATCAACCCAAAAATGATTTATTTTCAACCAGCAGTTGTATTTTTAACCAAAACAGATCAAATATATTTTCTAAAAGAGATGAATTTTCTACAAAACAGTTTAATTTTTAACACGAAAATTAAATTTTCAACAAAAAAGTTAATACTCAACCAAAAAAATTGATTCCCTACCAAGAAGATTAATTCTCTACCAAAAAAAGATGAATTCTTAACGAAAAATGTAATAGTTGATATTTTAATACAAAAAGAGTTTAATTTCAAATAAAAAAACAGTTTAACTCATGGAAAAAAACGAATTTCCAACAAAATAGTTAAATCCTTGACCAAAAAGATTAATTTTCTACAAAAAAGATGAAATTTCAACAAAATAGTTCAATTTTCTACCAAAGAGATGAATTTAAAAAAAAGTAGTTGCATTTTCAACCAAAAAGCATGAATTCTCAGCGAAAAATATAATACTATAGTTGATATTAAAACTAAAAAAATATTTTAAACCAAGAACAGTTGAATTCCTCTAATAAGAGGAATGTTCAACAAAATTGTTAAATTTTCAACCAAAAAAGATATTTTCAGGCAAAAAAGAAAGAACAAAATTTAGGAAAATTATCATTTGAAGGGCAAAATAAAATTTGAGATATAAAGAAATAGTATCTAGAAAACTTCTAAGAAATTGTTTTTAGGTTAGTATTTTGCAAATTGTAGGAAAAATTTGAGTCCATTTAAAATATATTTAGCACATCTTAATGCTTGGAAAAAATAAACAAATATTTTATAAATTTCCAGAAATCTTTCACAATTTAAAAATATTCTTAATCTCTTAAAAACGTCTAAAATGGATAAATATCTTTTAAACTGACACGAATTGAAATTATTTTTGAAAAAATTCTGGAAAATTAAAAAAATTTCCCTAAAATCTTCGACTCTTTTTTGAAAATTTTGGAAATCTTTTGATATTTTAAAAAATATTCTCTCAAAATCAATTTTTTAAAATAAAAAACTATTAAAAATTTTCCCAGAAACCTTAAGGAGAAAATTTTATTTTCTTGAAACCTTTCAAATTTCTTAAAAAGTTTCTAACTTTTTTGTTCGAAATCTTCAAAAATCGACATATTATTTTAAATTTGAAATCCTTTTCAATTTAAAATTAATTTTGTATCTTTTAAAAACTTTTAAATATCATTTGAAATGTTTTAAAATATTTTCTTTCAATTCATTTTTAAAATAAAAAAATGAATTGAAGTTTTCCCTGGAATCTTGAGAAAAAATTTGTATCATCTTAATACCTTTCAAAATCCTTAAAAACTTCAAAATTTTATTTCAAAATCTTCATTTTTTTTTTTTTTTTTTTTTTTTTAATTTAGTCAAAAAGTTAAGAACAGAATTTTTGCCTTGATTATTAAAGAAATATTTACAATTAAAATGTTCTCTTTTGGAAATAGTTTTTTGGAATTGAAGTTCATTTTTTTTTAAATTTTGTTTTTAATATTGGGCATGTGTGCATTTCTACAGAAATGTCATTTTTCCTTTAATAAAAAGTGGAAAAATAATGTTTTTAGGTATGCCATTTGCTTTAGACTTGTGGGCAATGTGTGACATAAATTATTTAAATAATGAATCCTAGATATTCGAATTTAATGCATGGCAAGTAATAAAATGGAAGGAGATAAGTTTGGTTTTCAGATTTATTCACAACATTCTTACACTCTCATTTTATCCTCCAATCATAAAATTCTCAGAAATAAAAAAGGTCTAAAATTTGACAAACTTAATATGTTTCATTCAAACTTGAAACCCAAAGAATATTTATTCGCCGATACTATTTTTTCAATGAGTTCTGCTTAAGCATTTTTATTGCAGTCTCAAGAAGATAATCATACTTAAATGTAAATGATGCTATTAGATAATATTCTAACAAATATGTAGTGATCGCATCAGGGAAATTATGTACAAACTGGACTTTAAAGGGAATATCAAAACAATATGCGCAAGGCCACCGGGACTAAGAGAAGTACCTAGTACTAGAAGTAGATATTTCAAAGAATCAACTATTCAAAGAAATAAATAAATAAAAACAAATTTTTAAATTTAGATTTTCAAAAAATTTGTACTCAAATCTTTGTGATATCGACTTGACCTGTAAGTCCTGGTACACATAAAACCAGATTCATTTTTCGGTATCTTTATGAGTCAGATTAAAAATAAATATGAATATTCACATCTTAGAATAAAGGTCACATCAATTTGTCATTATCGACCTGATTCCGTGGAACCTTAGAGTTGGGACAGAGTTTGGAATCTGCAGTGTCGGAGACTATTTCTGCCTTTTTCAAAAGACCATCTTCAAACTCGCCATCATCCGAGACTACCTCCGGTCCTCGGAGTGCCTTTTCTATGATAAATTGCTCGACTAGTTCGGGGTCGACGTAGGACATTGTCAAGCGACACCCCCACGCTACCAACGCCAGAGGCTGGAATATTTCAATTGGAAATGTTTAGTATATTTTAATCACTTTGAGGAAATTGAAGAATATAATTTATCTCACTCTTTCCATGTCCAGCAAATTCGAGGGAGCTATTACGTGACGCCAGATGCAACCAGTGACTAGAGTTTTCAAGCGTTTTACTTCCAAGGGATTTGCACAGGGGTGATAAAGCATCACGATGCCTCCATGCTAAATAGAATTCGGGATATTAGAACAAACATTTTTAAACAATCGCACAAGTGACATGGGTCGTCCATGAACTACATTACCAATTTTTGGCTAGTTTTGACCCCACCCGTTTGCTAAACACAGATTTCACGTTTATTTAGTCTGAAATGCTCTCAAACAGGGGAAATAGGGCTATTTTTCACGAAAATAGGAGAATAAATTATTTTAAATACAATTAATGTAGATAGTATATTAAATTCAACATGAAACGCTTTAAATTCCTAAGTTGTCATGTCGAAATATATTACATTTTTAACAAAAAACTTAATTTTCAATCAAGAAAAATGTATTTGCAATCCAAAAGGATGAATTTTTAACAAACCAGTTGATTTTTCGACCCAAAAAAGGACCATAACAAAATAGCTGAAAGTTCAACATACAGAGTTGCATTAGTAACCAAATGGTCGAATTATTCAAACAAAAGAGATAAAAATTCAACCAAAAACGGTTGCACTTTCCTCCAAACAGACGAATTTTTAAAAAATATTGCTATTAAAAAAGATTACTTTAACAATATAGTTGAATTTTTAACAAAATAATCATTTTCATACGAAAAAGATGAAAATTCAAACAAAGATTGCATTTTCAGCCAACTAGTTGAATTTTGAAGAACTTTCAGTTCAAAAAATTAATTTTTAACGACAATTTTATAACAAAATAGTTGAATCTTTAAACAAAAAGATGAATTTTCAATAAACCAGATTAATTGTTCACCCAAAAGACGAATTTTCAACAAAGTACATGGATTATCTAACAAACAGTTGAATACAAATAAATAAAAAAGTTAATTTAAAAAAAAAACATCTTTTTTAACAAAATTATAAAATGTTCAAACAAAAAAGGTGAACCCTTAACAAGAAATTCATTTTTAACAAAGCAGTTCTACTTGCACCAAGTAGTTGGTTTTCAAAATTTTAAACATGATTATTTTTAAATTGTTCAATTTTCTCAACTTTTGTAATTTTGAGCGTTTCCAATTTCATATTTTTCAACTCTTGAACGTGATTAAATCATCAACAAATTTTCAACAATTAATTTTTGTAAATTAAACTCAGCCTATAAAGAATGCATGATTTTAAAATATTTTGAATTAATCTGCGGGACTATTTTCCGGTGCATATTTCTATACTTGAGATGACAAACATGTCATTTCAGCTCATTAGTAAAAAAGTTTAAAAATATTTTTCAAGTGAAGAAATGGAGGCATTGATGACCAAATACGAGAAAATAGTGTCAATAGTGACGCGAGTCCGAGCCTTTTAGAGGATAAACCGTAATGATTGATTACCTCCGTACTATGAAGCCATCTTTGTCTTGGCACGAATTTGTATTCGCCATAAACGGGCCATATTGGTCGATGCGATCCACTGAAAAATAATTACACATTTTTAACTTACCAAATGTTTACATTTTTTTCAAGTAAATACTTTATAGAAATATTTATAGAAACTTACAATAAAGGAATAGGATCGTAGTATTCAATAACTTCATTCATGCATTTGTGCATTGCCTAGAAAATATAAAAAGCCAAATTCATGATGACGTAATAAATTCGTATATTCATTTAAATGATTTATATCAATAGTTAGTATTACATACCACATACTCAGGTGATATGTATTCACAATAAATATGAGGATTTATTCTATATTCCGGTGTTATTTTTGTTCCGTAGCAAGTATGATTAACTGGCGAATTATCCCAGTCAACTGTTAAATTGGTCTATAAACAGAAATAAAGAATACGAGGTAAGAATTACAGATTTTAAAATATATTTAAAATCTTATAAATTGAATAATCAAATTATAGTATTATTATGACTTAAATGATTATATTCAAAACTCTTGCGAAATCACTGAAGTCTTTGAAATATTTGAACATCTTTGAATACTTCTGAAATATTTTGAAACATTTCGAACTCTTTGAAATATTTAAAATCTTTGTAAGATATTTGATATCTTTGAAAAATCTTTTTAATCTTTGTGCAATTTTGGTCAAATATTTGAAATCTCTTGAAATCTTTCAAACCTTTGTGAAATCTTTCAATTCTTTGAAATCATTGTAAAATATTTGTTACCTTTGTAAAATCTCTTGAATCTTTGTGCAATTTCTGTTAATTTTGTTGTAATATTTCGAAATAGTTTTTAAAAATATTGAATTACTGAAATATTGAAATCTTTTGAAATTTTTGAAACCTTTGTGAAATCTACTGAAATTTTTGAACTCTTCTGAAATATTATGAAACATTTTGAAATCCGTTGGAATCATTGAAATCTTTGTGGAATATTTTTTATATTTGTGAAATATTTTAATTCTTTGTGAAACGTCAAGTCTTTGTAAAATATTTTGAAATCTTTATACAATCTTTTGAAGCTTTATGAAATCTTTAAAAATGTTCTGAATTCTTTGTGAAATCTTTAAAATCTTTGGGAAATCTTTTCAAAATATTTGGAAATCTTTGAAACCTTTCTGATAGGTTTTGCAATCTTTGAAATAGTGTGAAATAAATTGAAATCTTTGAAATTACTTTTAATCTTTGAGAAATCTACATGAAATACGTTGAAATCATTGTAAAATATTGGTTATCTTTGTAAACTCTTTTGAATTTTCGTGCAATTTTTATCAAGAAAAATGTTAATACTTCGGAATAGTTTCAATATTTTGAAATCTTTGAAGCCTTTGTAAAATCTCTTGAATCTTTGTGCAATTTCTGATAATTTGTTTGTAATATTTCGAAATGTTTTAAATAAATACTGAATTACTGAAATATTGAAACCTTTTGACATTTTTGAAACCTTTGTGAAATCTATTGAAATTTTTGAACTCTTCTGAAATATTATGAAACATTTTGAAATCTGTTGGAATCATTGAAATCTTTTTTGAAATATTATCATTTCTGGATATTTTAAAATATTTTGAAATTTTCAACATTTTTGCGAAATCATTTAAATATTTTGAAACCTTTAAATTCTTTGTGAAATCGTTGGAATCTTTTAAATCTTCCTGAAATCATTGTAATATTTTTGAATCTTTGAAATCTTTGTGAAATATTTTGAAATATTTTCTTTTGTACCTTTGAAACCCATGTGAAAGCTATTGAAATTTTTTAAATATTTTGAAATCTAACATTTTTGCAAAATAGTTGAAATATTTTGAAATGTTTAAATTTTTTGCATAATCGTTGAAATGTTTTAAAATCTTTTAAATATTTAAAAATATTTAAAATCTTCTGAAATATTTTGAAACATTTCCAAATCTTTGAAATATTTTTGAATCTTTGAAAACTTTGTAAAATAATTGAAATCTTTGTGAAATATTTTGAAATACTTTTATACCTTTGAAATCCTTGTGAAATCTATTGAAATCTTTGCGAAAGCGTTGAAATATTTGACACCTTTGCAAAAGCTTTTGAATTTTTTTGAAATCTTCAAAATCTTTGTAATATTTTGAGATACGTTGACATCTTTAAATTTTTTGCGAATTCTTCGACATTTTTTTTAAATCGTTAAAATATTTTTAAATCTTTAAATTATTCGCGAAATCGTTGAAATCTTTCAATTCTTTGCGTAACCATTGAAATATTTTTTAAATCTCTGGAATATTTAGAAATATTTAAAGTCTTGGTGAAATCTTTGAAATCTTCTAAAATATTTTGAATTATTTCGACTCCTTTGAAAGCTTTGTTAAATATTTGAAATTTTTGGGAAATATTTTGAAATTCTTTCACACCTTTGAACCCTTTCTGAAATCTATTGCAATCTTTAAAATCTTTGCGAAATTATTGGAATATTTTGAAATCTATAGAAATTTATCTGAAATCTTTAAAATCTTCAAAATCTTTGAATATTTTGAAATAATATTATTTCCTAAATCCTACAATTTATTGCAATGTGATGAGATAGGTTTCCTGGTTAAAAAATAAATGCTCTTTTTCACACGCCCTCTGATTGAAAAACGAAACATCTGGATATTTAAATTATTACCTTTCCGTCATCACAATAATCTGTTTTGACGCCCATGGGGATTATTTCTTCTTCAATCCCAGATTTGTGGAAAATCTTTGGAGGAGGTTTTGGATCCGTAGGTCTTTCTGGCATCCATCGTCCTGGCCAATCTTCAGATTTGTGGAAAATCTTTGGAGGAGGTTTTGGATCAGAAGGTCTCTCGGGCATCCATCGTCCATGCCAATCTTCGGATGAATTTTCTAGCTCAGATTTGTGGAAAATCTTTGGTGGAGGTTTTGGATCCGAAAGTCTTTCTGGCATCCATCGTCCATGCCAATCTTCGGATGAATTTTCTAGCTCAGTTTTGTGGAAAATCTTTGGTGGAGGTTCTGGATCGGTAGGTCTCTCTGGCATCCATCGTCCATGCCAATCTTCGGATGAATTTTCTGTTTCAGATTTGTGGAAAATCTTTGGAGGTGGTTTTGGATCTGAAAGTCTTTCTGGCATCCATCGTCCATGCCAATCATCAGATGAATCTCCAGATGCCCTACGATATTCTCTGCTCTTTTGCACATAATTGTTCAATAACTTGAGTAAATCGAGATCTTCATTCCTCTCAAAATCTAAAGCAAAATCACATCCATTAACTCAGTTTTTGCGAAATTTTATGACTGCAGCATTTACGTTCAGAAAATATTTCACACAGAATATAAGGTTAGGAAACTTAAAACTCTTGACGGGAAATAACAAGCAATGATAATTGGTCGACATTTTTAGAAATACCTTGAGACTCGTAATCCTCAGGAACGTTGGCTGTGAGTCCAGTAATTAGGACATTGACGATTACAAACACGTTTATTATTTGATTTGACATTTTGATCCATTCATTGATTTTACCCCAGATTGCCCCAGATGCACCAAATGTTACGTTATACGTACACAACACCTAATTGGTTCATAGTTCCTCCCACGCGTTTCTGTTATTTGCTACATTCTTTTAAAAAGTGCATTCTGATTCGTGGATTCAATGGAAGTGATGTCAGTCGCGTTTTGAATAATTTGAGGTTATGTTTATGTTTACTTGAAAATCGCGGGATAAAGACGTTACCCGTTTTGCTCCGCTATAATTTCTATTAAAAACAGTAGAAATGATAGTGATAAATTGGTGAAAATTGCCCCACGTCATTAGAAAGTTGTCTGGATTCAGTTTCTTTTTCATCTTATGAATTAGGGTTTCAATTTATTGCACAAAGTCGATGCGAAAGAGGTTAACGCAAAAACTATGAAAGTGAAGTTTAAGTGATCATAGTGAATAAAAAGCCAACGTGATTTTCGAATACCAATGGACGTAACAGACGAGGTAATAATTTTACCCATAGAAAGTAATTAACCTTTGGTTCTTACTTGTGCAAATACCGCAATGTCAAATTTACAAAAGGGTTCAACTTCGGTCTGAGAACTCGTATACTTTTGACCATTCATTTCTCACTTGATTGACATAGACATATAGTGCAATGGGAATTGATTCATATAAAAAAGGGGAATTTGGACTCGCATTTGATAAAAAAAAGACAATGCAGCACTCTCGAGTGCGTATGTTTACTTTTAACTAATTAAACATAATTGAGTTATAGTCGGACTAGACTCCTAAATATGGTTATAAACCGTACTTGATGTATTTCTTCTTATCACATCACCGAATAATCAACGCATAATTTGTATCATAAATACACAGAGCTATCATTTTTTGCGTCGGATTTAAGGTTGAAATGGCAGGCTTCGGACTCATTTTAAAATAAAAAATAGTGTCAATAGTAGCATACACTTTAAACAATAATAGGAAGACAGTATCGTGCAATTTTTTAAATATTACATCGAGAGTTTAACTATTTTTGTTATCTTATATACAATATACATCTCCCACAAAATCTCGTGATATCCCTTCGAATCTTTCAAGATATACCCTGAAAGCTTTTAAATCCGTTAAAATCCTTTCAGAAAGTCCTGAAATCTATTGTTGAGATTCTCTAAAAAGTCCTGGAAAACTCTTCAATCTTTTTACATCCCTTGAATCCGTAGCAATCCCTTTAAGTTTAATTTCATTTTATTTATTTTATTCCATAAAGTTCTCTAGAAATCCGCTAAACTAATAATTCTATTCTTTGGTTGAAAATTTAATTATGTTGTTGAAAATGCAACTATATTGTTAAAAAGTCATTTTCTATTATCAAAAATTCAACTACATTTTTTCTTAGTTGAGGGTTCATCTCTTTGATTGAAAATTTAACTATTTTGATGAAAATTCGTTTCACGTTTGGTTGAAAATAAATTTTTTCAAGTGACAATTAAACTATTCCATATTTGGTTTAAAATTTATCTTTTTCAGTTAAAAATTTAACTATTTGGTTAACGACTTCTCCTTTTGGTTTTTTTTTAATTTTTACCATGAAAATCGACAAGTCGCCAATTTTCACTATCATATTCGTAATCAGCGCGTCAAAATACATAAGTACACGGAGCCCGAAGAAAATCGGA